>VUQS01055288.1:0-14556 GCA_015108495.1 Heterochromis multidens | reverse complement strand
ATTGTAACATCGTAAAAAAAAAAAAAAAAAAAGTAAAATTTTCCATTACTTTATCATTTCATCTGAAAGACTGCTTGTTAAACTATTAGAAAAATAGACTGGTCAAGCTCAGGATATTATGCTGTAACAATTTTGTCCAAATTTTCCACCCATGACACTGGCCAAATGTCCCCCCGGGACAATCTCATCTCTATTACTAAGTTTTCTGAATGTACAGTCACTTTCATATTTACATTAAAACTTCCATGTCTTTACTCTGCAAATGTATTTTTAAGACGGTGTTAAACAAGCATTATCAAAGAAAAGGCATGATTACTTTGAAGCACGATGTAATTTCACTTCATGTCTTTTAGATTAAAAAGGAATTTTAATGTAATTGTACCACTTGACATGGAAATATACCACTCCCAGTAATTTAGCTTTTTATATCTATATTTAAGAGAGAGCTACAAAACTTTTCAACCAACCATAAAGACCCCACAGTGTCCTCTGGATGACAAAATATCCTGTTCACTATTATTACCTTTTTTTTTCATAATAAAAGCCTCATGTCAATGTCAATTTCTTGACAAATGCTTGCTTATTTTAATTATCTCAAATGCTTTAAGACTATTGGTATTTATACATTTTGACTTTGTTATATAAATTATACAGTGCATCCGGAAAGTATTCACATTCACAGATGGTTCCCGAAGCCACTCCTATGTTATCTTAGCTGTGTGCTTAGGGTCGTTGTTCTGTTGGAAGATGAATCTTCGCCCCAGTCCGAAGTCCAGATCGTTCAGGAGCAGGTTATCGTCAAGGATGTCTCTCATTCACCTTTCCCTCGACTCTGACTAGTCTCTCAGTTCCTTCTACGAATAATCATCCCCACAGCATGATGCTGCCACCACCATGCTTCACTGTAGGGATGGTATTGGCCAGGTGATGAACAGTGCCTGGTTTCCTCCAGACATGACACTTGACATTCAGGCCAAAGAGTTCCATCTTTGTTTCATCAGATCAGAGAATTTAGTTTCTCATGGTCTGAGAGTCCTTCAGGTGCCTTTTCGCAAACTCCAGGTGAGCTTTCATGTGCCTTCCGTGTCTTCCGTTGGGCCACTCTACCATACAGGCCTGATTGGTGGAATGCTGTAGAAATGGTTTTCCTTCTGGAAGGTTCTCCTCTCTCCACAGAGCAACACTAGAGCTCTGTCAGAGTGACCATCGGGTTCTTGGTCTCCTCCCTGACTAAGGCCCTCATACCCCAATTGCTCAGATTGACCAAGCGGCCAACTCTGGTGGTTCTAAACTTCTTCCATTTACGGATGATGGAGGCCACTGTGCTCATTGGGACCTTCAAACTTTTTTCACTTTGTCATTATGGGGTATTGTGTTTAGTATTTTGAGGTGAAAAATGAATTTAATCAATTTTGCAATAAGGCTGTAACATGACAAAATGTGGAACACGAGAAACTCTGTGAATACTTTCCGGACGTACTGTAACTGTTGGCCCATTTTTATACAAAATACACTCAGTTGTGTCATGGGGACTCAAATTGCACCGAATACTAGGAATGACCCATATATGTAGTTAGATACTGAGGAACAATTCCTTTCAACATTCATGCAATTAACAAAGACTGTTTTTGCTTTGGGAAAGGAAGAAGTCTTTCTTGGCAACAAAATAACTGACTAATGTTACCATACTTAGAGTCAACTCTCCTGTCACAGTAGGGGAGTCTCCCATTTGAGCTTTTCTCAGCAAAGCTCAGTCTAGACACTGCTAAATTTAAGGGCGGAATAAAACATAGCGCACAATTGAAATAAGTGTTCTTGATCTTAATGCACATTATCGCTGTGTACCAGGGATAAAACACTTAAAATGCAGTCATGAGGAAGAGGAAGCCTGAGGGCTCTTTAGGCTGGGTACATGTCCGTGATGCACCCAGCTACTTTAGCTGTCATGCAGCAATATCTCAGAGCCTTTGCTGGGTGCACTGATGCTTGGCTTAAGCCATTCAGCAGCGCCCTGGTTAACTGAAACCGACAAAACTTCTGATTCCAGCCTGATCTTAGAATAACACCCCTGGCAATTGTGAAGCTGTCTTTGGCCATTTCATCCAGCGTGGTCCCCCAACTGCATTTGTAGCTGACACAAACACAGAAGGAGATGCTTCATGATGTTACAAATGTTGCCCAGAGAATTAAATCAAATGTAAATCATTTAAAAGAGAAATAAGATCTGGTGGACAGTCATGGAAAAAAAAAGGGGGCTTAAGCCTTGCTTTTGCTTGAAGAGAGTGTAAGACTAAAGGGTGCAGAAGTGCAGTACCATAAATAAAACACGATGGCATTTGGCCACTTAAAGCCAATGGCTGGTCCAAAGGGTAAAACGTTGGTTGATTCCAATCTAATATTTGCCAAGAGTTGCTCTTTGCACAAAGTAGTTGCCTGGAATCATGCAGAGCAACAACACTGGTGATGAGATGTTTACAGCTGAGTAGAAATGTTAACACTGGGCACATTAGAAGTCAAACTTGCTCATAACACTGCAAAAAGATTTCACTAAACATTACAAATTCCACTTTGGCAGCATGTGAGGCCTAAAAACGGCCGCTTGTGCAATACATCTTAAGCTGACAGCTGCTGTACCAGACTCGAGAGAAATGCTAAAATTATAATTCTGTATTGTTGACAAACAGAGGAAAATCTTATATTCCACTGTGTACCTTAAAAGCTCAAACCTACAAGTGGTAACACCAGGCTGTATAAATTAAAAAGAAGGCAGAAGTATCTTCTAAGGATATGCATCGTAGAGAGTAACATATCTTCTTTAGTGCTTTCCAAGTCCATCCTTGTCTTTGTGTAAGGCTCTGTTACTGCATGTATTTTGGACATATATACACAACTTTAGCAAAGCTTGTGCTAGCATGTAATGCTACATTAGTTGACACAACAAAGCAGCAGCTGGATAGTCATGCCAGTTTAATATACTCCATACACAGGTTTCTCACGTGACGTCATGCACACATTACCCGAGAGTTGTCTGCCATATTGGACATGAGGCAACCACTGGTTGCAAGGGAAAAATGTTGGCAACTTGTAGGCAAGTGGTTGCTTGAGGTTGCTGGCTATCATTGCAGAGGATGCTGCAGCAGATTACTTTGGTTGCTAGCAGATTGCTGCAGTAACCCATAGTTGGAAAGATGCTGACTTGTCTGCAAACTTGCTAACTACTAGCTGAACAGTAGTAAAACTTGAAAAAGTGTGATGGAAACTGGAAAAGGAGAGCATTTGACTTTTTAAATGTGTTGGCTGCAGCAGTGAGGCACAACTGTTACTTTGAAGGCAGTCTATTTCTGATTTGTGTTGCCCTTTTCATAGTTTCACTACTGCTCGGAGACTAGCTGGACAGGATGTGCAGAAAAGTTGGCGTGTTCCATGCAAACTATGAGCAACTGCTGCAATCTGGTAGCAACCAAAGTAATTGCAAGAACGTTTTTGCCAACTGGTCAGGGAATACACATTTTCCCTTGTGGCCAGTGTTTACCAGTGGGTCACTCACTGGTCTCTAGGCCTGTGTGACTGTGACCTCATTCACTTGATCCTACATTGTCAGCATGATTGTCACACATCCAAAAAAGCGGACAAGTTAACGTCCATGGTTAGTGGTCATGCGTATACTAAGTCTCAATAGCTTACATCAATGTAACTGGAATGACCAAAAAAACCTTAACTCATGTTCATTTTGTGTATTTTTACCAGATGGAGTTTGTCCAGTTGTCATTAAATGAACTGAGATTGCCACAGCAAGGTTCCAGAGTTACGAAGAACTGGACAAACTGGTGATACAACTCATACTTAAGTAAGTTCCATGATGCAAACTCGAACCTTACTTACAAACCTTAATTTGAGTCTTTATTTTTTTTTAAATACTGTACAATCAGTACCTGATACACCTAAAAAGTCTTACCAAGAAGAAATGCTTCCACTGAATGCCACTGTATTGTATATATATTTATTTTTCTCAGCTGATGTATCATCCCCTTGTTTTTGTGTCATGCAGCAGACTTTAGACAATAGTAAAGCACAGCATTCTGATAATTTGTAAAACAAATGCAGCCCAAAAAGGCCAGTGTTTCCATCATAGCATGCTCATGCTAACAAGTTAATTAAGCATAGTCCAGTGCACATGAACTTCAAGCTTGTATTAGTGGTCAAAAGAGATCTGTTGTTAGGTGCACTGAGCTAATTATGCGTTGAATCTCAGATTGCATGGGGTAATTTCTCTGTGCTCTTTAAAGATAGTAGAGGATATGGCAGATAACTGCTTGAAGCCTTTGCGAGTCAGCAGCAGCCAAGCTAAATGTGGCAGCAAGTGTCAGGCCAAATCAATACACGCTTCCCAGGATTCCTTTGGTGCCATAATCCAGGCTGTGGTGGGCACTGACCCTGGGGAGGCCTGGCCTCTTGTTTTCGTGCTCTGTTTTTTCGAAAGCAGCTGCACTTATGGATATGACAGCACTGAGCACAAGCTAATTACCTTAAAAAAGGAGCAGAACTTGTGCTGTAAACCACTTAGCTCACAGCTGAGACGTGCTGAAACCTCTCTTCCCAGTGCTGGGCAGGTAGATAGCCCTTGGGAACTGAACTGTGCAGAATTTATACAAAGGTGTTTACAAAAATTGGCGGTGACTTCAGGCACATAAGCAATGTAATTTTCAGGAACTGTGAAACTGGGCTCTTAATGTGTGGTGCATAGATGATCCATGTGTCAAACATTCCCTTTGGACATGCACTTTTGGTCAACTATTGCACCTCAGCAATTCATGATTTGACTGGTATGAGCTGCATTTTGAAGACTTTCCTTTGAGAGAGGCCCCTGGTGTCTTCCAGCTGATTTCACAGATCCCATTAAGTCATAATCTTGTGTTATTTGCCTTAAAAAAACGAGAGATAATCCGGGCATCAGACTAATCAGCCATAAAAATGAGGAATCTCTGACTGGATTGCACTGCTGCAAGTTCACAGCAGGAGTGTGCAGCAATAACGTAAAAAGTATTTTTTTTCTCCAAAAGTATACGGTTTTAGCATTAATATTCACTGTGAAATCTGTTTTGACAGTTTTTTTTTTTTTTTTTTGCTTTGTTTTAACAGATGTCCCAAAAGAGACCAGTCACCAGGAGAGATCATTGAATCCAGAACAAAGAGGTAGAGGTGTGTGGAAGAGGATTTCTAGAACATCACATCCCCCCCTTGTAAGCTGTACTCACTTACTTAAGCCATCAGCCAGTCATTAAAAATGTAAAATTAACGTTTTTAAAGTGGAACATGATTCTGTCCCACGCTCAAGAGGCAGTGAAGCGCAACACTTGCATATGAAATGCATTTGGTCATCCCCCTGGCAACAGGGAAGGAAGAGGTGCACTGAGTGAAACAAGAGCAGATTGCTTTTATACTTTATTTAGAGAGTTATTCTTGACATTGAACCACAGATGCCTCGCCATTGTGAAAATCCTTCCTGCTCAATTGAGGTTGTTGGAAGAAAATGTTGAAGGCTTGGGTCTCTGCGGGGATGCATGAAAAGCAATCATGTATTTTTATTTATTTCAATCATGTTTTCTTTTAAAATTGTAAAGCTGACATTATACCCCCCTACCCCCCACCCCATACAAGAGACTATCAAGATGAAGACAAGTATGGCTCAAAAATATAAATACACTGATTTTACTGTGAAATTTTTCTCTTTTCATTAAAAAAATAAAATGATGTGAAGCAGCTAGTAGAAGTGGGAGGTTTAATGTTAACAGGCAGGATGCTTTATGAAACGAGGTTCTCTTAACACTAATGTTTGGCCTTGGGCTGTGGCCACACACTTAAATGTACTTGCATTAATGTGTTCCGGATGTGCTGAATGTAATGCGTTCCATATTGTTGATTTTCTGCAGAAAGAGTGCATCCTTCAGAGTCTGCGCCACTTCACATTATTTTCTCTGTGTGGTGTAACTGATAATAAGTTGCAAAATTAGCTCATCCCACTCTTTTAAGTAACAAAATTGTGAAGTACATATGAGCCAAAAATATTTTAATATAAAACACCACTGCACAATATTTACTCCAGAGCACACAGTTTTGAACTTAATGCTTGCCTTGAGGCGACTGTTGTTGTGATTTGGCGCTATATAAATAAAATTGAATTGAATTGAATTGAATTGCTATATTTTCATCTTAGACTTCAGTCACACAGGCCTAGAGACTGAACCCTGGCAACTTCTGGTTGCTAGGGAACAATGTGTATTCCCCAATCAGTTAGCAAGTGGTTGGTGTAGGATGCTGGCTGTCACTAGATGAAATTGGTTGCAAAGAGCATGCTGTACCAAAAACCTCCTTACGATTGCTTTATTCGCTAGCAGATTGCCATGGTTTGTATGGACATTGATTTGTGTGCAAACACTCACCATTTACTCTCCCAGCTGGAGTGAAACTTGAAAAAGCACGACACAGACTGGAAATGGAAGACATTCACCTTAAAAGTAAAAGTTATGCCTTGCTGGTGCAACAAGCGTATTCGAAATGTGCAATTTTTACTTGGAAGGCAAATGGTCTCAGTTTCCGGTTTGCGTCGCATTTTTCACAGTTTCACTATCACTTGGTGAGTAGTTGGAGATTGTATGCAGACAAGCCGGCATCTTCCATGCAAACTATGGATGACTGCAGCAATCTACTGGTGACCAAAGCAGGAAGGTTTTTGGTGCAGCACTGTATACCTCTTTGCAGCCAATTTCATGCTAGCAACTGCCAGCAATCTGCAGCAACTGGTGTATCTGATATGTGATACCGTGTTGGTGTTGATCCTGAATCATCTTAATAATGTTGGTCCAGGATCAACATTGCAACTGACCAATGACGTTGTGAAGTCATAGCTTTGCAATATGGGGAAAAAAGAAAAAAATACCCTTGTTTATATAAAACTTTCTTTTACAACAAATGGTAAACATTTATAAAGTGTTTTCTTTATTAATTTATACAATATAATAAATATATTATCAAGTTAGGGTTGCTGTTAGCCAAATTTAGGTGACTCATGTTGGTTTGCTAGTGATTAGCTAACTTCTTGGTTAATGCTAACTAAATGCTCAGACAACATCATTGGTCAGTTGTGATGTTGATCCTGGACCAACATTATTATGATGATGTAGGAACAACACCAACATAGGGATACCAGGTCGCGCTCAGCAACCACTTATAATATTTTTTTGTACCGACTGGTTGCTGAATGGTTGCTGACAGGTCTCTAGAACTGTGTGACTGAGAACTTAACTAGACAATTTTTAAATAGAGCTGAACTCCCACTCTCAGAGAATCGTGTTTCACAGGAGGAGTTTGTAAAATGAATCGCTCCTATGAAGTTGTAATTTAATAATGTAACTTTAATGGGTTCTAGTAAATGACCTTTCTGTAAGTATTAGGGATGTCACAGCAGGGGGCGTTTTATAACAATTATTATTGGACCACACATCAAAGACAGCAGCAGGGAATTTCTAGCAGTGTTTCTAGCATCATCAACCAAAGCAACTTCCTGTTTCATATATGCATATATAAGCTTTTGTTTTGAATTAATCACACTTCTAAGTGTTGCAGCGAGAGGAGCTCCTGTCACAATTCATACGTCCTTAACTAACCAATTAGCATACATTAGCCGAATGCTTGCTCTTTATGGGCAAAATTGCATTTCCTGTGATCAAAAAAAAATCAATTTCACAAACACCCTCTGTGTGAACAGCAGCCAGTTTCAGTACAATGGCATCAAAAGGATGTAAACAGGCTTTCCATGGATGGACTCCAAACTTAATTGAGATGATGAATACAATATATATTCCTAGAAATTAACATGTTAGCATTACAGAATCACACAGCTGCTCCGTAAGTGTAGGTTGAGTTTTGAAGGTAAAATATGAACTTTAACATTCAAATTTACAAAACTTAGGCGTGTGTTTAGGTTGTTTTTGCTAAAACCAGAAAAAAGGGGCCAAATTATTACTGTATTTTAAACTCCCAAATACTGATTTCTGTACTGGCTTCAAAATCCAGCGTGAATTAGGCTACAGCTCAGCTGTAAGGCCAGTCATGCGTATTAAAGTATTTTTTTGCTAAATAATCAAAAACTTTGCACGGCGTCTCTTGGTTAAAGCTACTGATAGTGCTGGGTCTTTACATTTTCTCCAGCTTCCTTTAAAGCTCCTACTGTGTAGCTTTAAGTAAGGAACAGCTTTCTCACTGAGAACTTAAAGGCACAAATCATTTCCCCTTCTTGTCATCATCAATCATAATTACGCAACAATTTCTTCACCTTGGATCAATTTGTGCCACCAAGATCAAACAGTGTTGTTAATAGTCCCCCAGATTTCTCTAATCTATATCATGTGGTACATGCACTGCTGTTTTAAACCTCAAGTTTGCCACTGAAAGTGTCCCGCACATGAAATTGTAAATACATTTGTGTCCCATCTGTATAATTGATCATCATCTTCTTAAAAAAGGACAAATAAAGACAATGTTTCTATAATAAGTTATATAAACCTGAAATAAATAAGATTTTTAAACCCATATTTAATGTAGAATATTAAAATTTGCATGATAAAAAGATCTGCTTTTTAAATGTGGCCACCCTCCTAATTGCTATTGACAAGCGAACAAGCCCTAATCATCATTGTTTCAGTCACAACACAAACTGGGTCTTCAAAGGTTTCACCCTGGTGTAATTACACTAAATTACTCTCACCAGCAGAGTCAGTCAGGGGCTCTGTTTTCAACTCTCTCTGCATGTACACAGGATGTTTAAACGTGTTATGAATGGATGTTGTGGATTGTGTGGTTAGGACCACTGAATCTTATCATGCAACTCATACCCATACTCATGCTTGAAAAGCTGAATCCACTCAACATTTCTGCAAAACCTTTTAGCGTTTACATCAGCAGGCATAAGAAGCTGTAATCGAACATCAGAGAGGAACTGAAGAGCAATTCCAGACATAATGGTCCGGGTAATTTCCCCCTCCAAAGTTTTTTCTTCCCTTCTTTACCAGTTTTAATGTGATTACACCCAATCATGTAAAAATGTTCAACAATTTACAACAATGGAGAAATAATCCTCTCAGCAGACTTTGATGTAGCCAAATCTGCAAAATCCAGGAAAAGAGTAAGTGACGGTACGGCTAACACACTAGTAAAAAATTCAAAAAAGGCTTTTTTTTAGTTGTATGTTTTTTCTTTCAAATAAGCTTAAAAGTAGAGGTAGACCTTTAAATTTTGAGCAAACAATCTTGACTCGAGGTCCACTTACTCTTTTTTTTTTAAACTGCCTTTCAACACTAAGTCTATATAACAGCTACATGGAATCATGACAGGTGGATCACACTAATAAAAACAACAGAGCCCGAGAAATACCCAGATTTGAATTTTTTAAGGATACTGAAACCAAAACAAAAAATACACAAGTAGTTGAGGACTCCAAAAACAACAAACTAACTAACTGAAACTGGAACCTGGAAAATAATATATAGATAGATGTAGTATCAAACTAGAACTAAAATCGTCCACGGATTAACACCCAATAAACGCAGTTATAGACTTTCAAAATAAAACTGTTGGCCAGTTTTTACAGTCTGTCTCTTTCACCGTGAGACAGATTTTGATGGACGTTTAGTTTAACACTGGTGGTTCATTTGTTTTTGTCTCTTCTCTGTGTTTAGACAAAATAAAACACTCAGGCAGTGAGTTGGACTCTTCAGCCAATTTTATCACGCAATCTGAATTTTATTGAACCACATCATAAAGTCACTGTGCTTAAAAGGCATTAGCATCTTCATACCCAGGAGGTGTAACACTATAGTGTTGGGAAACACTGTAAGAAACCAACTGCTCCAGATGAAAGGCCATGAGCCCATCGTTGTTCCTTACATAATGTGTTTGTAGTTAGCAGGAGGCGCTTGTTTCTTACCCCCATGTACTGTAGTTTAAGCATCCTGTCACTTTAATTTAGTGTGATTTGAAATTTTGCTGGGTGACTGCTGAGAATGCCTTGAGAGTTGTATCCTGTGGCTCTTTTGGCTCAAATCAAACCCAGAGAGACATGAGGAAGAGCCAGGCAGCAGGCCTACCCACTTAAGAAAGGCTGGTAATGTAATCCTTCAACAACTTTGTCTGGGCTCACAGAGTTGGTAATATGGGCCTGACTCTCCAAACACACATCTTTTTCATCACAAACTAAAGCCATTAAGGAATCTTCGGTATGTCAGAGAGGTGAAACATACAAACCATTGTCTTATAACAGGATTTGTAAATGTTTACTTCATCCTGAAATATAGTGTGGATATGTTAAATATGGAAGGCCATGCAGCTGCAAATGGTTTTCATTGAGTCATCTTTATATCGGATATATTACTCTTGGTGAGCTGGCTGGATCATGGTAGCTATTTAACAAACAATGTATAGTGATATGAATATTTTTTAATGCTTAAATATTTAACTGTTTCCAGGTACAGTCAGTTGTTACTTGAGCAGTAGGAAAAATATGTTTTAAAAATTAAATTACTCTGAGTACTTAATAGCTTCACAAGTTTTAGACTAGGGCTGTTAAAATAAACTGGTATTAACAGTAACTGACATTTAAAAATAAAATTGTGACATCACGCTAATAGTCAGTGTGATAATATCATGCATAATCCAGTGGCAGTAACCATCTGGTTGACACTCCAATACAGTAGCAACACACAATAAAATAAAATAAAATAAAATAAAGAAGATGCAGCAAATAGCCAGCTACTGCTGGGTGGTCAGACAAAAAAGTGAAGCCAATCTCCAACCTTTGCAGTGGCCACTAGAG
The DNA here is from genome assembly GCA_015108495.1 of Heterochromis multidens. Taxonomy (NCBI): domain Eukaryota; kingdom Metazoa; phylum Chordata; class Actinopteri; order Cichliformes; family Cichlidae; genus Heterochromis; species Heterochromis multidens. The sequence continues at coordinate 3,689 of VUQS01055288.1, read as the reverse complement.
GCTGGTTCCACAAGCAAGTCAATCCCCAAAGACTCTCATCTTAAAATGCCCACATACACAAATGCAATGTATTATTATTTTTTAGTTTTTCCATGGATTGTTTATTTTATTTTTACTTTTCTACAACTCATCCTTTTGGATATAGGTTAGGTTTAAAGTTTTGACAGGTGTCCCATCACAATCATCAGTAGTTGCTGTCTGCCCGTGGCGCCTTTATCGCTGCTAACTTACAGTGGGGGAAATAATTATTTGATCCCCTGCTGAATTTGTAAGTTTGCTCACTTACAAAAAAATGAACAATTTCAAATTTTTATGGTAGTTTCATTTGAATGGAGAGAGACAGAATATCAACCAAAAATCCAGAAAAAACACGTTACATAAAAGTTATAAATTGATGAAAAATATGAAGTGAAATGTGGTGGACAACTCTTGAGCAATGTGCGCATGAAATCAAGTGAGATCCCTCTATAAACAGTCAGTAGCTACTACCACAGTGGCTACTACTGCTGCATAAAATCATGTTGGTGGATTTTATAGTTTTGTATACTTTTGTACAGTTATGGTTAAAGGTAAACATTAATGTGACTGATAGCTGTATTTTTTTCATATTTTGTATATTTATTACATGGTATTGCAGTGAAATCTTTTTGCAAAGATAAAGTGAAAATTTGGTATTGTTAGAAGACCTACAGTATATGGACAAAAGTACTGGGTCACCTATATACATGCACCTCAACACTCGACAATGCTCTGTAACTTTATGTGGTGAGTTGCTGTGGTTCCTAAACACTTCCACTTTGCAATAATACCATTTACAGTCATGGAATATCTAGAGGGGGAGAAATTTTACGAAAAGCCACAGTTACATCCTGTTACAGCACCATGCGTGAATTCAGTGAGCTCTTTAGAACGACCCATTCTTTCACAAATGTTTGTAAAAACAGACTGCATGGCTAGGTGCTTGATTTTATACACCTGTGTTAATGTGGCTGAAAACACCTGAATTCAAAGATTAAGAGACTGTGTGGCCCAATACTTTTGTCCTTATAGTATTTTAAGCTTTATGATTTCTCTGGTAAGCTCAGTTTTTTATGTGTGTTCACTGATATCTAAAAAGAAAAAAAACCAAACAAACAAAACAGAACAAAACAAAACAAAACACAAGTAAATGAACAATTGTTGACCAGTTTTTATTAATTTAGCAAGTTGTAAAGTATTTATGAGCAACCAAGCCACGTCTGGACTTCATTTTGAGGATACCACTGGAAAATGTGAGCAGTGCTAACATGACAGTGTTGTCTTTTACAGTGGATTCACATATACAGCAGAAAGCATTATTGTTCTTTTTGCATTATTGCTCTTAGCAAAAACAATCTGTCAGGACAGCTTTAGTGTTTTTTCAGCTCAGAGGAAGCACAATGTAGTTTAAGCACTTTATTGTCATTGTTTATCACTATCACTGTTATTTTTAATTTAGCCCAAAAAGTATGACCCATGCCATCAGTGCTTATAAATTTGGTCACTAGCAAGTGATCAAGAAAATGACCAAAACCAGAATGTGCTTTTTTCCCCAGTTTAATTTGTTCATTCACTATTGATTCACGGGTAATTGCTGGAAACAGCCCACCCCTTTGTAGCATATAAATAACTTAATCTTGATATCCCTTTTAATTTTCCAATGTTGAACAACTGGTTTCTAATTTCCAAATGTGTGAGCATTTAATGGGGCCTAAGACGTTTTATTCTCCTCCTGTAACGCTGTCTACAAAATTGTGCAGTGTTGAGTGTAATCATGCAATGCTATCTGGCACAGACACACTCTGGCGGCAACGGGGCAAAACCTGCAGCCCAGAACTGCTCCACTTAAAGGAGGCTGATGTGAAAGGAGCAGACAGGCGAGAGTGGAGGGCCCTCTAGTCATGCAAAATGCAAAAGAAATATGACTTTATTACAGCTCCCTAATGGTGACATAACAATCTGTTCAGCCACTTCCCTCCAAATCTCCAAGCATTTTGGGAGAGTGCTTCAGTCTAGAGAATAGGATGGGATGGAAAAATCTCTCAGTATGAGTGAGTTTCAACACAATTGAGTTTGAAATGCAGCTTTGACCAACTCGACTGTGATGGCTGTTATTTATTTTTTGCTTGTTTTTTGTGTCTGAGCAATAAAAAGCCTGACAGACAAAAATACTATACAACAGGATGTGAGGAGCTGCAGTCTTTGATCACTGGAAGGATTTCCATAATACCATGTGAGCTAAACATATTTGCAAACTAGCAAAAGATGAGAAGATTAGCTCTATTCTTGTGTCACAGAACTGTCTAATCATAAAGATGGATGTATCATCCAGTTTTTTTTTGTACACTGGAGCTGGTTCAAAACCCATTAGAGTTATGAAAATGTGAACAGCTCATTTTCATAGAATGATGCCTCCTTCTGATTGAGGAGTACAGAAAAGAAAGATAAAACTGGCACTCTGAATATTCTTTAAGACTGGGCACCCTATATGTCATTTAAAGTTTTGGAGTTGAGGGCTTTATTCCTCTGTATTCTAGCCAACTGAGGAGAGCCAGATTTTGAATATCCACAGTCAGAAGCATGCCCTGCTACTTCAGAACCAGTGATAATACCCAGGGCTTAAACATTAAGCTAACAAAAACTGCTATTCTTCTAATGGCCACTTGAGGTTGGCTTAAAAGTAAGTCAATACCCATACACCCCCATGTTACTCCAAATTAAATAGTAAAATACAACAGATTATTAATTTTAGGTTTTCTCTCAATTTAGATATTTTTTTTGTGAAATATGTCCAAATAAAAAGGTCAAAATGTATTCCCCCCTCCCCCATTCAAACCCCAACTAAGTGTTTTACTTTTGATAAAAAGAAAAACTAATACTGGTCATAAACCTTTCAGGCTAACAGTGCTATATGCCCACAGTTCGATGCCCATGATAAATTTTTAACCAGGAACATTTTGCAGCTATCTATTTGTGGATTTACGAGATAAATAAAATAAACACAAACTCTGTGTTTTCGCTTTTGTAGGGTTGTGGAATTAAGGTGGTAAATAATACATGGCTGAAAGCATCTGTTTCTCTGAGCTGCATCTTCTCTTGCACACCAGGGCATCTAAAGGCAAGGAAGCACAGATATTTGTGAAGTGTTGTTATCCAGATGTTATCCATTCACCTCAGCTCTCACCTGGCTAAAAAAGCACTTTAGATTGTTGACAAAACAACCCACATGCACGCATACACACAAAAATTCCTTTTTGGCTTTGAAGTTTTTCACTTTAAATCCAACTGCAGATGAGACACAGACCTATGGTGACTTCTAAATTTTGATAATGCAATAAAAGCTACATTATTGTTTATATAATCAAGCAATTTTGGCCCACTCTTCTTTATAACGTTCCTTCAGTTCATTGAGGTTTGCAGGCATTTTTAATGCACAGCCTAATTCTAAGGTCCCTCGACAATTGAGTTGAGGTCTGGGCCATTGCAGCACCTTGAGTCTTTTCTTTTTCAGCCATTCTGTTGTAGATTTGCTGCTGTGCTTGGGATCATTGTCCTGTTGCATGACCCAGTTTCAGCCAAGCTTTAGCTGTTGGACAGACGGCCTCACATTTGACTCTAGAATACTTTGGTATACAGAGGAGTTCATGGTCGACTCAATGACTGCAAGGTGC
>VUQS01055286.1:9316-22525 GCA_015108495.1 Heterochromis multidens | reverse complement strand
AACCTGCTCCAGAGCACAACAGCAGTCGCCTCAAGGCGCTTTATATTGTAAGGTAAAGACCCTACAATAATACAGAAAAACCCCAACAATCAGACAATCCCCTATGAGCAAGCACTTGGCGACAGTGGGAAGGAAAAACTCCCTTTTAACAGGAAGAAACCTCTGGCAGAACCAGGCTCAGGGAGGGGCAGCCATCTGCCACGACCGGTTGGGGGTGAAGGGAGGAAGACAGGACAAAAGACACACTGTGGAAGAGAACCAGAGATTAATAATAACTCATTAAATGCAGAGTGGTGTATAAACACATGGTGAGTGAACAGAGGTGAGAGAAGAAGAAACACTCAGTGCATCATGGGAAACCCCCAGCAGCCTAGGGCTATTGTAGCGTAACTAAGGGAGGATTCAGGGTCACCTGATCCAGCCCTAACTATAAGCTTTATCAAAAAGGAAAGTTTTAAGCCTAATCTTAAAAGTAGAGAGGGTGTCTGTCTCCCGAATCCAAACTGGGAGCTGGTTCCACAGAAGAGGGGCCTGAAAGCTGAAGGCTCTGAGGGCCTGATTATTCAAGACCTTGTATGTGAGGAGAAGGATTTTAAATTCAATTCTGGATTTAACAGGGAGCCAATGAAGAGAAGCCAATATGGGAGAAATATGCTCTCTCTTTCTAGTCTAGTTCTAGATCAAACATCTCTGGAGAGATCTGAAAATGGCTGTGCATCGACATTCCCCATCCAACCTGATGGAGCTTGAGAGGTTCTGCAAAGAAGAATGGGAGAAACTGCCCAAAAATAGGTGTGCTAAGCTTGTAGCATCATACTCAAAACGACTTCAACAAAGTATTGAGCAAAGGCTGTGAATACTTATGTACATGTTATATTTTTGTTTTTTATTTTTAATAAATTTGCAAGAATTTCAAACAAAATGTTTTCACTTTGTCATTATTGTGTGTAGAATTTTGAGGTGAAAAATGAATTTAATCCATTTTGGAATAAGGCTGTAACATAACAAAATGTGGAACAAGTGAAGCGTTGTGAACACTCTCTGGATGCACTGTAAGTAGCAGATTACTGCCCACTGTTTTCACATTTCTGCAGTATTCAGCTGTTCAATGGCAGGTGTTTTGGCATCACCCCACCTCTGTTCAGAAATTCATAATGAGCAGAGTAGAGATCTAAAGATCACACCATTGCTGAGATGAAAGCATCAGCAGACTCATCCCTGCACCAGCAGAGCAGGCAATAACCATCTCTGTCTGCAGATCTGGGCGGTCATTAGATGCACACATTGTAATTCTGAGTGGATGTCTGATCTGCTAATTATGGCTCTGAAGGCTCAGTCGCTCCGTGACCAGAGGCCAGAAAGCCATGTTCTTAATTGGTCAGCTTTACGTAACAGAGCAGGCGAGCTAAAGGGACCCAGGCAAACCTAAGACGAGCCAGGAAATGACTGGTATGATATAACGTCCACTTTGTGAGCATCTGAAGGACTGGGAGGAAAGAAAGAAGAAGAAACTAAACAGAAGTAATGCACACGACATGGGAAGAGGACAGTCGAGATTGAAGATCTTTTCTCACTCTCTCATCTCTGGGAATGTTCAATCGATGCTAATCTGATTGGCGGAGCCTTTCCCACGGCAGCAAATAAGGAGAGGAGAGAGGAACTGTCACTTTAACTGAATAAGCCGACATAACAGAGACAGATAGACAACACAGAGACAGAAGAAGAGGGTGGTGAATGAAACAAGAGGGGCAATAATGATTTCTTAGATGCTGCACTGACTCCATCGATTTAAAGGAGAGAGAGCTGCTGTAACATCAGAGTGAGGGTTTGTCTTTTTTTTTTGTGCAGCTTGATAGAAGTCAGAAAACAGGCGGTTACTGGGAGGGAGGAGCAACAGAGCTATGACTCATGCTGGGCTGCTTTTACACTGCTAGACTGACAGAATGAGTCCGGAAGGGGAGGAGAGGAGAGGAGAGGAGATAGGAACCTGAAAAAAAAAAAACAGGACATTAAGTGTAAAGAGGAGCACGATAAAAACTGAAAGAAGAGAAGACAAGACTAGGAATATTTCCCATGTAAGCCCATTGTGCTAACCACTACACCATGGAGCCTCCTCATCTTCACTATGAATCATTAATTCATGTTTTCAAGTATGTCAGCTCTTCTTTGAACATTAATCCAGGGCAAAAATGATGTGACAACAGAAAAATATCAGCCAACGACATTGGAAAATGTCAGTTACCAAGGCTGATAATGGCCGATAGCCAATATATCAGTGCAACCTGAGACTGGCACATAAGGAAATAGTGGAAGAGAAGGAAAAAAGGGAGAGAGGAGAAGAGAGAAGAGGAAAGGAGTTGAGAGGAGAAGACAGCAGAGGAGAGAAATGAAAAGGGATGAAATGAAATTAGATTAGTGTAATGGTGGCTGGCTCAGGACCTCCAGAATCAGAATCCTCATTGGATGCAGTTGGAATGAGATAAGAGATCAGATTCTTGATCAATAATAATGAGTCCATTAAAACTTAAGTTTGTGGGACAAAACCCTCATTTTAATTTTTTCCCCTCCTTAAATTAGATTTAGAGGCAACAGGAACCAGGAGAAAAATGAAAATGACCAGAAATAGCAAAGTAAAAGCTGACTCATAAGGATTTCTGAGCTGTTCTAACCTTTTGAACTCTTTTGAACGCTCGTGCTCTTTTTGTTTACAGGCTTCTGGCAAGGTCACCACGTGTCCTCGCTGACCACATCATGTATTTTCAGGAGATGTTAGGCTACTAAGACATGTTGTCATTTAGCATTTCATATGCTTCACCATACAGACAGCTGTTGTGACGAAAACTGAATGAAATTTAAAACTGTTTTGGCTTGTATGCCCACAGGTTTTCATCACACAACAAATATGTGAAAATGAGAGGGGAATATCTGTACTCCAGAAGATCCATGGACTGCGTTTTTTTACGACTCACTGATATTAAATAATTTTAACTTTGTTCTTTCTAATTGAAATCATACCAACATACTGTGAGTCATTTTTCCAAGTAGAGCCCACAGTGTTGCTTTGTTTGTAGTCGACAGGCATCACAAAGTGTTTTTTTCCAGGCGGTCGGTTTCTCCCACTGTTAATATAGATATATATCAATCCTGTAAAACTATGGACAGAGGAGGGGAAACCATTCAACTTCCTATTAATACCATTGTATGGAAATTGGCTGCAATTCAGCTGAAGGCACAGAAATCCTCCATGAATATGACCGAGTGAAGACAGATGGATAAAATCTGCTTTTGGCCAATAAAAGCCCAAATTTTAGTTTGGTTTTCACATTGCAGCACTGATAATATGTCTGGATTTAAATAAAACACCTATGTCCTTATTCTTGAAGATGACTGCTACCAGGAGGCTGCTGCAACAAATTCTATGCATGCCAACTCCAATGATGGTTTTTGAGCATGTATCTAACTCAGAATGAACATAGTAAGAGTTTAATTAACTCTGATAATAATTTATAGAGCCAAAAACTTAAAGGCTTAATCAACTTTTTTGTAATCTGATGCATATGGTCACGACTGAACATTCGGTTCATGCAGTCTACGCAGTCCTGTGAATAACTACGTACACCCTTACTGCTTCCATAGGAACCAAGATGGTAAGTAGCAGCCAGGTGGTGCTAATAAAATGCACTTGATTAATTGATTATCAGCAAGTGAAAAAGCAGTTTTGGCAGTTTGCAGGTCTGGAGCATTCAGGTGTGTGTTAACACATCAGCAGTGATCTAAGAGAAGCAATTATTGCTGTCCATCAATGTGGGAAGGGTTATAAGGCCACTACCAAACAATCTGAAGTCCATCATTCTACAATTAGAAAGATTATTCACAATTAGAAAACTTTCAAGACAATTTCCAGTCTTCCCAGGAAATTCTCCTCACAAAAACTCAAAAGCTACATCTCAGACTCTACAGCCCTCAGTGAGAATGTCAAATGTTAAAGTTCATGACAATTAGCACAATTAGAAAAAGACTGGACAAGTGTGGCTTGTTGGTTTGGAAAGGTGTCCAGGAAAAAGCCTCTTCTCTCTGAAAAGAACCATGTCTTAGGATTACAAAGTTGCATCTGAACAAACCACAAAACTTCTTGCCTTGTAGTTTGTTCAAATAGGGTCATGCAGCATAATACTGAGCCCAAGCACACCAGCCTGGAATCAGAAGGACTGAAGAAAAGAATCGACGTGTTGCAATGACCCAAGGTCCAGAAAGTCTGGAGTTAACTCCTACAGAAAACAATTCATTTAACATTCAAAAGATTTGTTATAATTTGACCTTTATTATGATCTATAAGCTGATTTATAGATGGCCATTTGCAACATCTGTAAATAATATTCCTACAGTATCAATATAAGTTATACAGAAAGCGGTGTGTTTTATGTTCAACAATCTTTTTTATGAAGACAGGAGGCTTTTTGGTTGCTGCTGTAAGATAAAACGGCATTTTGGTTTCACGATTCGCTGCCAGAACACAAGTACATCAGTTTATACGATCTATTCAAACATCTGTGATCTGAGAGAAGGTGACAGGATGGAGAAGAGACAGTGTCTCTGGAAGATGAGAATAACTGGCAGGCATACATTTGCCATGTGCTTCCTTGGAACATGAAAACACAAAATATGGTGCAAGAAAAAATAGAAGCGCGGAAGAAAAGGAGCTTCCCCAGTATCATCAACTTCCTGCACACTCTCTCCCATCGCTGAATGCAATTTAATTACCTCACCCGCTCTCATTTCCTCTCAGCTCTCTGAGGAGGAGAGGAGAGGAAGATGAGAGCGATAGAAAGAGAAAAGGACAAATACTGAAAGAGAGAGGAGACTGATGATGCCGCGAAGAGGAGGATGGCCCCCATTTTTTTATTTAATCTCATACAAGTGTTCACAGTAATAAAGCCTGATGAGTCACAGGGATCATCCTGTCTGAACTGAACAGATACTAACACCCAGAAAAGAAGGTGTCAAAAGAGAAAGAAGTGAAGAGGAAGGAATCCTCTTTTCCTTTTCAATAGAAAGAGAGACAATCACTTGGTGAAAAGAGATAAATACAGAGAAAATGAAGACTTGTTTACTCATCCCTGGATGGCCTCATTATGAGCAACACCAGTTTGTGTCTGCATCTATATTTATCACCATCTGAAGGCACGACTTTAATAAACAGCTTACGTTTATCATTTGTATGAAGGACTCATTACATGAAATGAAACCTATGGCTAAAAGTGCAGAATGAAAAAAGACACTTGGGTTAGAATTTCCATCCATCCATCCATCAGTCGCCTCAAGGCGCTTTATATTGTAAGGTAAAGACCCTACAATAATACAGAAAACCCCAACAATCAGACGATCCCCTATGAGAAAGCACTTTGCGACAGTTGGAAGGAAAAACTCCCTTTTAACAGGAAGAAACTTCTGGCAGAACCAGGCTGAGGGAGGGGCAGCCATCTGCCACGATCGGTTGGGGGTGAGGAGTCCTGGATCTCCTTTCAAATGGACATGTGGGAACATCTCCAGGTATCTAGAAGGCATTGTAGTCATAGGCTTGAACCACCTCAAAGGGCTGCTTTCCATGTGAGGAGTAGTGGCTCTGCTCTTGAGCCCTCCCATATCCCGTATGGGGCCCCTCACCATGTCAATAAGGCTGAGCCCAGACACCCTTTGGAGGAAGCTCATTTCCGCAGCTTAAATCCATGATCTTATTCTTCCGGTTACTACCCAAAGTTTGTGGCCAAAGGTGAAGGTGGGTAGATTGAGCAGTAAAATGACAGCTTTGCTTTCACACTCTGCTCCCTCTTCAACACAACAGACCTGTGCAGCATTGGCATCACTGCACCAACCGTCTCTCAATCTCCCATTATTTCCCTAACCGGTGAACAAGACCCTGGGATACTTGAACTCCTCCACTTGGGGTACCAAACATATTATAACCTCTACCTGGTTGTCTCCTCAGAAGAGTGTGGGGGCAAAAGTGTGAACGAAGCCCCATCACCCTGCTTTAGAGCTCTCGAGCAAACTCTGTAACAATTGGGTGGAGAACAGACAGACGCATTGCTGATAAGTGCAATTATTTAGAGCACATGTAAATGTATATATCTGTGTACATGTATTTATTCACTGTATTTTTCCTTTGGTGTTGCTTTATGTGGATATTTAGTGTTTTCATATGGTCCACTCACCAGAAATGCAAGCAACGAGCTTCTATCTTCAAATATCACAGCTGAAACGGCCTTTTTATTGTTTTATTGTTTTACTGTTCAGTTTAACAGCAGTTTGCATGTACAACTAAAAGCTGTTGGCAAAAAAGAAATCTAAAACTCTTGGATTTTTAATGCGTCCGATACTTCTCTTGGTCCAGGTGTCATCACATGACCCAAGTTTGTGAACTTGTGAGTTCATTTTGTGAAGAGTACAAAAGTGCAACAAAACAACTTCCATGCCTAAACTGCCATTAAGTTCCTCATTAGTGGAATTCTCATCCATAAACATTTAATTTTAATTTTAATGAGAAAGTGCAGTGGAGCTATAAAATGATAAAAATTAATGAGGCCTGCTCTGTGTGTAAAAGTCAGGCTTAATTATATTGTGAGCCTAAAGGTTACAGCCGGTAATATTAAAAGCCAACAAAGAATGCATCCTTCTAAGAAGTATCGTGTTCATTTGACTCAGTACCAGATACACCATCCAGCTGCCCCAAATATTCACTGAAGGACCAAATGTGGATTAATCCGCCACTGAAAATAGTCCCAAAATGCAGCATTTCCAACTGTTTGAGTAATAGTTGCCAAAAATTAACAGTGGTCAGCAGTTTTATACAATTTATAAGATTTTGATTTTTTATGTTTATGACGTGTTTTTCAAGGTTAAGTATGTGATTTAGCCTTCAGCAGGTAGCAGCGGCACTGGAGCGCAGAAAAAGTAACATGTTGTCGGTTGTGGTCTTTCTGTGAGATCTGTTGTTAAAAGGAACATCGCCAGATTTCACTGTGATGCTAAAAATGTCAACTTTCAGGCTAGACACTATAGGGTTAGTGATGACACCTGGACCAAGAGAAGTATCGGACGCATTAAAAATCCAAGAGTTTTAGATTTCTTTTTTGCCAACAGCTTTTAGTTGTACATGCAAACTGCTGTTAAACTGAACAGTAAAACAGCACCCAAGGAAAAAAATCTAAGAATAGCAAAGTTGTCTCTTCATTTGTCATCCATTGAACAATTTTGTTTTCTGGTGTGTGTCTGCTGCAGTCTCACAGGGCCGCGAGTATTTCCTGAGGACTTTTAGTCTCATTTAGCCAAAATAGATCATTTCCATGAGGGTTTCATACCTCAGAGTTCTCAGTGAATAGGACGTCTGACACTGTGCAAATGCACAAAAATGTAAAGCAAATCCAGCCTAAAAGCAGATGTAAGTATGTGACTGTAGCTCTAAATGACATCAGTGTTTTTCCTTAAAGTGAAATTCTGTCACCAGCACTGAAACAAAGCATCCTGCCTGATGTCTGCAGCAGCTATGAGATCATCCCCCCTCTTTCCCCTCCTTCCACCTTTATTATGTAGGCCTAAAAAAAGCCCCCCACTCCCACCTCATCCCCCCATCCACTCACTCAACAAATATGCCCATTAACAGTGGTCAGGACACTGCGCACTGCCATTCAGCCTGACAGGAGGCTCGCTGCTTTGAAGAGGAACAAATGATCACTTTTTTGTCTGCCAGCTGGAGTTTACTGTGCGCTGCTGCTACAGTGTCACGGCTTGTTTGTCACAGTGAATTCAAATAGACAACATAAAACCACGGTGATTTTGTAAAATCTAAAATAAACTCAATTAAATATTATGTGTGGCTGTGGGTAATAAAAAGTTATTTTCAGAAGAGTCAGCAGATGGAGTTGGATGATGAAATCTAATGTTTCTGGATTATTACACCATATATACCAGCATTTCTTATTGAAAACTGTTTATATATATTTAGGCTTTTCTAAAAATATATTCTTTAAACCTGCAACAACAGATTTTAACAAGACTTTTATCCTGACAGGCCAATATCAGCCAACTAATAAGAGTCAAGTTCTACTAAACAGTGAGCTTAAACTATAGATTCACTGATGTGTATAAAGCAGATAATTGGTATCGGCCGATATCAGCCTTGATGACTAATATCAGCATCAGCAAATAAGATGCCATTTGCAGATGCCAGTGACACAACGTTTATCCGTCGTGCTTCATCAATTCTGCTGCGCTAAATGTTCAAAGTCCACGATGTTGAAGATCTGACACACTTTAAAACACTTATTCATTTTTATAATGTAGATTGTTTCCCTGGCACAAGAAGGGAAATAAATGGTTACAGCCTCAAGTGTCACGATAACAGTGATATCTCAAAATATCAATGTCAATATATGGTAATATCACATAAATAATTGTGTAAGCGTTCTTTTTGTATGCTTTTGTAAAGCAGTGGTTACAGACTCTCTCACCACATCCATGGAGCTGTATGCCAAAACAGACAAACAACGTATTTGACTGACAGCATTAGATATTAATGATCTACAGGTACAGCAATATTATCGTTATTGCAGTGAAAATCTGGTATTGTGGCTTTATTACTAAAATAAAACACAAACAGCACTGGCTACTGGTGAAATTCTAATTTTAAACATTGGTATTGGCCCAGAATTTCACACTTCTGAAAACTAATTCATAAAGCAGAGGGGAGCGGCACATTCAGCAGACAACAAACCCACTCTGTACTACCTGCCCAGCAGCATCACTAGCTGGTAAAGAAAGTGGAATAGCTGTTAAGGAGCCAGATAGTTTTCTATGTTGTGGTGGAGACCAAAAACGGTGATGAGCGGAGACAAAATCTTGGTCTTGCATTCATCAGATGGACACAAACACAATCCCAATGGAAGACCATCCTTAAATAGAAATCCTTAAATAGAGAAGCAACATATGCCTGATGTTATCATATGAAACATTATAACTTATGACGTGCGAAAAACCTTTTCATATTTGAACATATCACATAAAGGTGTGTGTGGTTTAAATGTATTTCAAAGGCAATAATTTCACACGCGTCATGAGTATTTGTTTTTTAATTAAAGAAATTTCACGCCATTTAACACCAGTTCATGGATTTTACACTGTCACCTTCTCTCTTGCAACTATTTTAATATGAACACAGTGACTGAGGTTACAGTATAGTTACTACAGATTTATATTTATGTTTCTTTTCATAGATGTAGCAGCCTATATGATTTTTCCAGTGAATGTGGAAACCTAATATAAAATGATTTTGCTCATGCTGTTTATATTAAAATATTGAACTGTTTATCAGGCTGTTTTCCACTGCCTCTGGACCATATCGGTTTCACAAAATTCGATTTGTGGATGGACTGAGTGTGAGTAACCGACCCATGCTAATCTGTGAAGCTGTAGTAATAATAATAAAGATGAACAAACGTCCAGTTTACCAATAAAAGTGACATCTGCAAAAATTATATTAAGAGCTACACATTGTTACATGCAGTATTAGATTATGTGTGTTTGTCTTCTAAAAACACTTCCATTCTGTCAACGGGAAGGCTTTCATAAAGGTCAGGGAGCTATTTTTCACTTCTGCGAAATGTCTCAATCAAGTTTAATCTCAAGTTGGTACAGAGAGTCTGACATTTAAAGCCTGTATAGAAGCCAAACCACCTAAACGTTATAGCCATCATGTGTGTGTAAGGATGCTTTATTGGACACTGTGTAAGCAAATAAACAAAGAATGAGGCAAGGCAGTAACATGGGAAAAGCTCTGGTGTGGAGCACTCCAGTGAATGTGAATATTGGCTCAAAAAACAAGGGATAGATGTGCACGGGGATCCTGGGAGATGAAGTTTTAGTTTATATTGCTTAATTTGTGAAGAGACAGGAGCTCAGTGCAGACTAGGCCCAACTGCAGCTTACAGTGGGAGATGCATTATAAAGGCCAGATGTGAGACTGAGAGTGAAGCATCCCAAAAAAAGGAAAACGGTTTTCAAAGTGCACATTCACATCACAGGCAGATAATGGTGCTTGTATTGGGCACAGCTCCACAACATTCATCTTAACCTACTTTCCAGCAATAATCTACATAAATACTCCCCAATCTCCAAGGAGGGGGATGCAGGAGACAAATTACACCCCCAAGGCTAAAGTGGAGCATGTGCATGAGCATGTTTGTGTGTTTGTCTGTTGCTTTGAGACAGGCTGATTTGGAGTTCTATGCTCCTGAGGCTTGCAGTAGATCAAAGAAATCCTGGCAGTGGCGCTAATTTCATGGGGCTGTTAAATGTAGACGATTCTCTAGGTCGTCTTTTAGACTCGTGTGTGCTGACGCAAATCACTCCGGCCATTTCAAATTAGTATCCGCTCCCCAGGGCTCTTTTGTCTTCCAAAAGCTGGAGGTTAGATGAGAAGTGAATGTGCTCCAACGCAGCCAAGACTCACTGGTCTGTGCTGGTTCAGCACCACGGACAGCTCCACTTATACAGCAGCCAAACATTCTGCTACACAACTGTAGTGTAAGCACTCCTGCTCATACTGCAAACAGTACACACAGTCAGGAAGTACTATCATGTAATATTAGTATCAGTACGCACTCTCTCTCTCTCATATACAGAATATAACCCATAAAAATGCTAATGTTATATGTCCTACTAGTATTCATGCTACTAATAATACATGTAAAACTATAGATATTAATGAAAGACAATACTGATTCCATACTATATACATATATACATATATACACACACACACATCAGATCTCAATGGGAAACCTACAGAGGGCTGAATTCAAAGACACCCCAAGACATCCTTCATGGATATGCCTCCCCAGACCATCACTGACCCACCACCAAACCGGTCATGCTGGACAATGTTACAGGCAGCATAACGATCTCCACAGCTTCTCCAGACCCTTTCACGTCTGTCACATGTGCTCAGGGTGAACCTGCTCTCATCTGTGAAAAGCACAGGGTGCCAGTGGTGGACCTGCCAGTTGTGGTATTCTATGGCAAATGCCAGTTGGGCTTCACGGTGCTGGGCAGTGAACATAGGGCCCGCTAGAGGATGTTGGGCCCTCAGGCCACCCTCATGAAGTCTGTTTCTGATTGTTTGGTCAGAGACATTCACACCAGTGGCCTGCTGGAGGTCATTTTGTAGCTCTGGCAGGGCTCATCCTGCTCCTCCTTGCACAGAGGAGCAGATACCGGTCCTGCTGATGGGTTAAGGATTTTCTACGGCCCTGTCCAGCTCTGCTAGAGTAACTGCCTGTTTCCTGGAATCTCCTCCATGAGTCTGTGCTGGCTTCCACCTGTAAAACCATTCCTGTTTTGGGGGTTGTTAATTTAACACCAAAGCAGCTGAAACTGATTAACGACCCCCTCTGATACTTAACTGACCAGATTAATATCCCAGAAGTTTAACTGAATTAATGCTATACTCTGATTAAAAAGTGTTGCTTTCATTTTTTTGAGCAGTGTATGTTGTTGTTCTGTTACTATTGTTACATGATGCTGCTACTGATGGACCATAAACAATGTAATGTAGTACTACTGGTAATAAAACATGGTACTGCTAATACAGACCACCTGACTGCTAGTAGATAAAAGTTATATTTATTTTCTATTTTCAAGACCAAGGGTGGATAGGTATATTAGATACAAATTCTAATAGGCATAATACCTATTTAATTAAGTACTGTTTGAAGTATTATTATATTGTTCTCAAAAATTAACTGATGCAATGGGTGCGTGCACATGAATGCATGAAAACACTCTTGCAAAATAAGGCACACCCACACCCGCATTTTCAAAACATGTATTTACTGTATTTTTTCACAATAAATAATGGAGGGTCATTCCATGGAAAATCTGCAAATGCTTCCCACGTGACTTCCTCAGAATCAGCTGATTTTTTATACAATAACCTTAGCATATCTAATGAAGCAAAAACACATTTAAGCTCTGTTTAAAAATAAAGGGAAAAAATAAGGTGACTTAAAAACAATCAAATGTCAACCCATTTCTATACACTTCCAGGACCTGTAACTTGGACATTTTTCATAGTATATATGTTTCATAGCATGAAAGTGTTTGCATGACCATTGGATGCATGCAGTATTGAAGAAATAAAAACATTTTAGTGGTAGAGTAAAAGTGAGACAATCATCCTGAGGAAGACAAGAAAGTGTGACATTTATACATTTGTACATCCAAGGCATGTCAGTGGTGGCACTGGAGAGAACCATGGTAACCATGAATATATACAGGAAAAAAAAAAAAGTGTGCTCATCCATAATTTGTCCATAAGATATTTCATCGGGGACTAAAGTGCTGGAGCTCTATCCCTGGAGCTACAGCTGATAATAAATAATAAATCACACTGAACACCACCCTGGTCTCTTGGTAGTCTCTCTTTTTTTCCTATCTTTCTAAATTCATCATAAAGCTAGGTTTATCCATCTAACCCATCTTTGTGTCTCAATGTGTGTTATGTGATGCTGCTGAGCGAGCTGAAAAACGGAGCTGTGAATCTTTGTGGGCAGAGACCAGACCTCCACACGGTTCCTCACTGCAATCAAAGGCCTCCGCACGCTGCCGCTCACAGCTGACTGACTGACAGTGAGGAGCCTCCCAACTGCAGCTCTCTGCCAGACACACTGCTGCCATCCTGTCTCACAGCAGCAATACACTGAATACACAGAAGGCACTGGAACAGATACAGCTGGGCATTACTTAAGGTATTTCACCAATCATTCTCCTTTGGCTGACACAACTGGGTTTCAACTGACAAGCATGATGTTTGGTGGTAGAAAACTGGGACACAGCCCCAACCCCATGCTAATCCCCATTATGTTATTATGCTAAAAGTGGTGCCTTTCATTATCCTCAGTATCGTTCATAAAAAAGCCCCAGAGCTAGAGTCGTTGCCTTTAGGGAAGGAAATTGCCTTCGAGCTTCCAAAATAAAAGACACTTTCATTTATTTTGTCTTTTCATCAAATTTGTTCTGTGCTAGGAGATAAATCTCTTCTCTCCATGTTTCAATATACTCCACTTCCACAGCAGACAAAGGGATTCCCTAAAGTCTGTGCATGTATTGATGGAAAAGTGGAGCATGAGTTCATCCACAGAGTGATTGGGGGGTTTA
>VUQS01055285.1:7842-19741 GCA_015108495.1 Heterochromis multidens | reverse complement strand
TTTTTCTTTGTCAAAAATAATAATGGTAATAATCATGCAGATAAAACAGGAATATTTCCTGGATACTCGCTTCTTGGTTTGTGAGATGCAGCAGGCCCTGTACTGGTGAGGGCAGCCTGGCTCCTTCATTTAGATCCAGTCAAAGTTTAAGGTCATAAATCCACCGTCATTATGAGCTGATAACCTCCAGATTAACTTAAATGTCATCGCACTGAACGTCTCACCAACTTTAAAGTTAACAGCAATGTTTTCATCCTGAACTGGTTGAAGGAAAAATGTCAGTTTTAGTTTTCCTGTCATGCCTGTTTCATTTATCTTGCAAGGACCGTTTGCTGACTTTGGGAGAGACCACTAGCCTCAGCAGTGTAGGGGAGAAAGGGACAGGTAAAATACAGACTGCTGTATTCTACCAATTATTTAATTTCTATGATAAAAAACTATAGCTATGTTTTAATAATATATGGTTTCAAAATCTAATATTATAGAATAAAACAATTCTGGTATTTTCCCCCCATTTGCTGCTTGGATGGGCCCCCAACTGTACATGGGCCCATGGGCACCTGCCCAGAATGCCCATTGGATAATCCGGCGCAGTTTACAAACATTGCTATTTCTCTTGATGCATGCTCAATAATCCAGGTAAAAGAATCCCAAAAAGCTGAATCTGTTCATGTGGATAGTGGTGCTGGTTTCGGTCATTATGCAATGTACTGTTTATAAGGTTGGGGAAGCCTGCAGTCAGCTGAGACTGAAGAAGTTACCAGGAGGTGACGAAACGTTTCTCCCACTAAAAACGCCACGTCCAGATGAACAGATTCAACTTTTTGGGAAACATGCTATTCCCCCTCCCTTCCTCTTACCGCTCTGTGATGCTGTCCTATCCGCCCGTACGAACTGAAAGCCATCCAGACTGACGAGTGTGCAAAGTTCATAAAGCCACGTCTCTGTGAAGCACAAGGTTACACTGCGGTACTCCCACTGTAGTTTAGCCAGCACCGTTAGCTCTTGCATCTTGTTATGGAGAGATCTAACATTTCCCATAATAACAGATGGTATACATGGATTGTACTGTTTTTTTTCTGCTCCCGACCCTTCACTTCAGCTCTGCAGACTGTCCTCCTTCTCTTTGACTCCGCGGGGATCACCGGCCTCTCTGTGTAGAGAAGTCCCAAGTGGCGCAGAGCCAACAGCTGTTCTCGAGTGTAAACAATGGAGCCGTGGCTGAATGGGTTCCCTGCCACAGTTTTAAAATGTCCAAATAACAGCAGGAGGCATGCTGCTAATTTCAAAAATTGAGCAACCATAGTCAAAATGTCGATACTTAACAAGGTACCAAAGAAGTACCAAGAGAAACACTTAATACACACTAAACAGCACAGAAATGAAGCGGGGCTGCTGTAACGAGCTGCCACTTTTCTTTTTCAAATAAAAAAAAAGAAAATGTCTGTGTCTATGAAAAGAAAACTAAGACTTTACGAATAATAAATAAAACTAGAAAGTCCACAACTCAAAAACACGGGGTTAAAAAACCCAAGACCATGAGATAACTAAAGATTCAAATGAAACCAGAAAACAGCTCAAACATAAAGTACACTTAAACCCAAAAGGAAACAAAGAAAACTCAAAACCCTAGATCAGGGACCCAGGGACCATGAAAACATATAACTTAAAAACCAGCACAGTCTCACAGCAGTTCTTGAAAGACTCATGAACATCAATTTCCTTTTTACCCCCATGTTTTTCATGCAGATAGCCCACATTTTTGTGTCTGAGACTGTCCTAAGAACACACAAGTAAGTTACTTTAAATTTAAAATTTTTTTTTTCCATTAATCCAACTTTTGCTTGATTCCTTCAAATAAAACATATGTATATAAATGCTGTAAGAAAGTGCTGTTGTTGTCCAAAAGAAAACACTGACAAAGTTTCTTGCATCCATAGTTTGTTTATACATTTTCAGGAAGCTGCATTTAGGTAGAGCAGGACCAAGAACAGGAACATTTGATGAGTCATCAAAACTTTGCATAAACATTTTTGTGACCAATGGGTTTATGTAGATAAACTCTCATGAGAGTATTGGTGGCTTGTAAGCCAATAGGAGAACAGACATAGATTTAAAAAGACCCTGCTGTCACACTGGTTCAGTCATTGGAGTAAAAGGTAGTAGTAAGGTCAATGACAGTAATGGCTTGTCTCATGTCTCTTCTCCTTGTGCTGTGGGTTGGTGAGTACTCAAATGTTGTTTTACTTCAGATTTGTTATATTTTATTGTTAGAAATAAGGTTTTGGGCATGGATTAAATATAAATGTATTACACATTAAATAAACTATGATGTTACTGAGTTCCTCAGTATTTCTGTCTGTTTCTATCTCTCCCACTGTATGTTGATAAAAGAAAAAGAATCAAATTGTAAAATTTTATGTATAAATATTCAAGGTTTTTTATCATTTTAATTTAGTTATCCCTAGGGTTGTTTTGGGAATCATGCTTTTTGTTTTTTTGTTGGATGGAGACAAATAAGTGTGTGCATTCAGACAGGTCTAGGTTGCATGAATAATCAATACTGATGCTGAATAATGCAGTTAACTAATTTCACTCTCAAGCTTAATAAAGTTCTGCACTTGTTTTATTTGAGTGTAATAAGTAACAGGTTCTCACTCAGGTCACTCACTTGTTTTCGTCTCTTAAGAGCAAATGTGCTGCTTTTTGAGCAACCGTTGTTGTAACTCAGTCACCTGGTGGAGGGCCTTTTCTCTCAGGTGTCACAGTGAGCACAGTGGTGGATCTGCAGAAGAGAATTTATGGTGGAAAAAACTGCGAAAAAGATGAGCGTCTGTACCATGTCAGCCTGTCACCTGGTATATGTGGTGGCTCTCTGATCACTACAGAGTGGATTCTCACTGCAGCTCACTGCAAGAAGGATAAAATGTGGGTGAAGCAGAGTTTTATCTTGACATTTTCATCACAAATTTCTACCCTGGATTCTACAAACATTCAATTTTATTGTCTTAATATGAAAACTTACAAACTGCTGTTTTTGACATAACATTAATAAAAACTAATGAACTTAGTATTGCTTTGCATTTTAAATTAATCAATTTAATCTATTACTGCTTAAAGGTACAGTGTGTAAAATCTCACTGCTAGATGTCAGTAGATTGCAGTCAACTGAATTCTATTTTCTTAATCCTTCCAATTCAAGTGCACAATCCTATCCACGGTGTCTGCTGTAGGACAAAAACATTTTAGCAGCCAAGACAGATCAATAATATAAAATTTAGACTGTGCCCCATAATGGCCGAGGCCATTTGTGAAAGGAGTTCAATATGTGTCAGTGAAGCTCACTTCTGTCTGATGACAGCGATACTGAGGTGAGTTTTGAGGATATCCTGAATTTTTCTATCAGTAAGCGCTGTTGTTTTTGCTGCTGTTTGCCTCTGTTAGTTGCTGTTAGCCAGCGTCAGTGAAATTTTCTTTGAAGTGGATCTAACATTATTGGACTTTGACACTTAGTGAATAAACTCTCATATGATGTGAGAATGTAATCAAACTGTTTATCAGAGGGAAAGTGTGATTTTTAGGACACTCGAGCCTAACATTAGCTGGCATAATGTTAGCTTATAACCAGCTGTTGTTGTTGTTGTTGTTGTTGTTTAGCCGGCTCTTGTCAGCTGTCCGGAGACGGGAGGGTCGCATGTCTAAAGTACTTGCAACACTCTCGGGAATAAATAAGCATATTTATGCACGTTTTCATGTGTTAGAGCCCTGACTTCAATTCAGGAGGTGAGGCTTGAGGTTAGGAGGAAGAGGATGAGACCGAGGAGAGGGAGGAGAGAGCAGTGGTGGAGGAGGCAGATGAAGAGGAGGAGGAGGAGGAGGAGAAAGACATAATGGAAATATAAATGTACAAATCTTAAATGGTCATATAAAGTTTGTAAGAGCTATTTGTGATCTTAAAATTAAAAGTAACTTATAAGGCGTACTATGTATGTGGCCAGTCTCTAGCCACATACATAAAATGGGATTAGACGAAGCAGCAATGTCCATCTTGACCACTGTATTCAAGATGGCAGGGCAACATGGCAGCTTCCACAAACTGCCGCCCGCTTCTATGTATTTTTAATGGATTAATTCTACGTTCATGAGCATGCATCAATTTGTTGGAAGACACAATTACACAATAATCAATGTATATTTATAAATACGACATTCTTTTTCTCCTATTAAATAACCTAAAAAAATTACTTGCGTACTGTACCTTTACGGTCTGTGATTGTGTGACAGTAAGTCCACACAGTTATCTATATAGATAAATAGTAGATTTTATTAAACCTGGAGCTGCATTCTTTCTTGCAGGTATGCAGTTGTACGTGTACATCCAGGCAAAGGACCACAAGAAGAAATCGAAACCATAACACCCCATCCAACTGATGACCTCATGCTTCTGAAGTTAAAAAAACCCATTACTGGCATACCTGTACCTCTTCCTGACTGCAAGGATGAAAACAATAATATTATTGACGAGCCTAAAATGTGAGTTAAAGTCCCTTTATTGTATTGATTTTAGGGCTTACTGCATGATATACAGTAAATAGCAGGGGAAAAAAAGAGCATTGTATAAAATCAGAAGTAGTAAAACAAACTTACTGTGTAATGTTTGAACCCTCAAAATTACATTAGCTGACTAAAAGTTCATTGTAAAGGTACACAACCTTACATGACATGGATGGACATGGAATTACTTAATGAATTGCTGTCGGGTTTTTTTTTTTCTAGAGATGATGAAGTTCAGGTTGCAGGCTATGGTCGTTCTGAAATAGATAAGCAGACTCTGGAGAAACGTAAGACCATTTTTGTTTGATTATTTCACTTAGATTTCATTAAGTTTGATTTTTGGTTGTGCTTTTTAAAATTACATTTTAGTTTGAAACTGGGATGACAAAGAGTATTTCTTTAACTATATAATGGATATACTGTATTGCAGTTTCCTTCTCTTCAGCCTTTCTTTAAGAACACATTTGTTTGAAAATTAATTGGTAACATCCTGAAACAAGATAAAATGCCATTCTTGTTAAGATGACATTTGATTTAATAGGCATACTATTAATTACTTTGTCATTTCTCATTTTTCTCTAGTCAAGGTTTATCCAACTGATCTCCAGTGTGCAAATATGCATGTTATTGACTGTGAGCCTACCAGAAACTCTCCGTGTTATTCAGACGTGCCATATGGACACAGAATGTGTTACATGAACCAAAAATCTGAAGTGGATACATGTCCAGTGAGTTGGCATGGCTATTATCATTACTGTATATTTACTATGTTTATTTATTATTTATTTACTTTCAATTATTTTGAAACAAACTACATTTTTCTCTCTCAGGGTGATTCTGGTGGTGGAGTGATATACAATAAAAAGATCTATGGTGTAATCAAAGGTAGTGGTAAATGTGCCTGTAAAAGACCAGCTGTTGCTGTAAAGGTCTGTTCTTACATTGACTGGATAGAAACAGAAATTAAAAAATGAAAAAAAAATAAACATTCATAATAAACTATCAGTTCTATTAAAAAAAAAAAAAAAAAGTTGTATGTTGTTTGTACTCTAGAATATGTTCACAGGTGAACTATAAATTGCTTTTCCAAGTAAACCTAATCATTCTGTCTAAAATTTAAAATTTAAATATATGTAAGATTTTCCTCGTGTGTTTTGAATGTTGGAGTTGTCTAATAACGCTGTCATAGTCTCAGGTGGTTCCCAGCTTCCCCTTTCTTTTTTTCTCCTCTCTCGTCTATTTTTTTTCTCTTGCTGTCATTCTCTTCCTTTTACTCTGATGTGAGTGTGTGTGAACATGCCAGGTTATCAACAGCCTTGTGAGGTCTTCCATAGTGCGTGCTATCTAACCAGATTCAGTTCTCTCCCGATGGACACACCTGCTTCTCATTCACTTATCAGTCAGTGACTATGTTTGTAAATGCCAGTGTGCATCCAAGGAGTCTCGAACAAGTCGTCTATATATACACAGAAGAACAAAAGACATAGTTCATGACATTATCCTGCTGCAGCTATCTAGTACCTTTGCTATTCAACCTATAGCACTTCCTGACTGTGGGGACAATCCTAAAAGGGGAGTCGTGGATTTTCCTAATTAAAAAAAAAAAAAAAAAAATAGTTTAACAGATACAGATATTTGAAGGTAAGTTCAGTTTAAAGTTTGTAAGTTTTAAGTTTCATAATTCTTTAGCCTTTTCAAAAAGTTTGAAGTTGCTCAGATCAAGAATAAAGTGAAGTTTACATGCAAAGTATTCACTGTCTGAATTACATTCAGAGGGAATGAATTTCTGTGAATGAATGCTTAATGTTGCCCAATTGTGAGGGGGGAAAAAAACAAAAAAACAAAACAAAAAAACAAAAAAACCTTGTTCTTGGTCTACTTTTCCAGAGATGACATTGCGGGTTATGGCACCACCACTGGACATCCTATTTAGAAAAGGAATAAGAGGAGGAGTTCTGAGGAGGTCTGATCATTTGTTACTGTTCTTTACTACTTTCAGTTTTGTTTTAATCAGGGTCAACACTGGTGTATACATAGAGTAAAGAAGTAGAAGAGAGATTTTGTACATATATGCCAAAATTGATTTTTTCTTTAATTAAAATTATCTTAAAAGCAAAACATATAATTTCTTATGGCCTGAGGCTGGTTTATTTTATGGCAGAAAACAAGCTGGGATTCTCTCATAATAAATATTATTCTATATTTCAGCTTCATATTAATCCGTGTGGTGTTCATTTTTTTTTTTTAAACCACAGAAAACATCATGAAATCTGGAAGCATTTTTTTTGTGTGTTTTAGGATATTTACTCACTCTATTTGTGCTATCTATAAAAAGAGACAGATTCGCTATCAGGATTTCACCATGTTTAATTTACCATATGAAGTTGCTCTTGAAAATTCCTTTGACATGCATCAGTAGCTACTTTTAAAGTAAATATAATTAAATAACAAATGAAACCGCTTCTTTTAACTTCCGTCTATACTTTGCCGTTAAATAAATGAATGCCTTTGTCATTGCACAAAGTATAACAAAAAATGGTAATCCATCCTAAAACAGTGCCAATAAAAGTTTTGAAGTAATAACAGAAATACTTAAGCTTACATTATAATAAGCAACTAAAGTTAGTGTTTTCTTTTGGCCAAACTTCTTTTAAACACCTCCATCTCTTCATTCACCTGTTTTTACACTAATTCATCCAATTATGAAATAAGTACCAGGCCAAATTTCATGAAACTTTGTGGAGAAGTGGAGCATGTGCAAAGGAAGCCCTCATTAAATTTCTGAAATCCCTGATTTGTCCATGCTTTATATTACATGATCTACAATATAAAAAACTTTGAATAAGTTAATAAAAAGGGATTCAAATGGTGTTTATCCATCTAGTAATTCAATAAAACCCTTCACTACTTTTAAAGCAGCCATAGTCCTTTCAGTTATTTAAGTTGTTTCGAGAACCTGAACTGGAGAGACAAAAAATTATGAAATGGATCTTTAGTTTTTAAGACTAAATGGTGACTCCCTTTAAAGAACAAAAGCAGATTTTCACATAGTACATAGTTTACATGCTTATTTATTCCTGATATTGTCGCACTTGTCAGCAGATTAGACATGAGACCCTCTCCTCTCCGAACAGCTGACAACGAGTTGGCTAAACAACAACAGCTGGTTATAAACTAACATTATGCCAGCTAATGTTAGGCCAGAGTGTCCTAAAAAAAAAAAATCACAACAGTTTGATTACATTCTCACATTGTATGAGAGTTTAATCACGAAGTGTCCAAGTCCTAACAGCAGCTAACAGTGGCAAAAAAAAAAAAAAAAAAAGCAGCACTTACCAACAGAAAAGTTCAGGATATCCTCAACAACTCACCTCAGTATCACTGTCATCAGACATGACTCATCGACTGGTATTGAACTCCTTTCACAAATTTTACAGCTCCCTCCAGAGTAAATAGACGTGGACACCCAGCTGAGGTAAACAGCGGACTGACAACCTACACTCACTACAGATGAATGGTGGACAGAGTTGTTTGTCCTACAGCAGCCACTGTAGCTAGGATTATGCACTTGAATTGGGAGGGGTAAGAAAACTGAATTCAGTTGACTGCAATCTGCAGTCTACTGACATCTAGTGGTGAGATTTTCCGCACCACTTTTAAAGATGACATAATGCAATCAGCTGCTACCTTTAAAAAGTAAATGTAAACATCTTAATATCCAAATATTAGACTGTAATCATATTAAAAAGTAAAGAACTGATGTGCTATAGTAGGGTAGTTGGAGTAAACAGTTGGGGATTCTCGTAATTAAATAAAATAAATTTTAGCTAGTATTACTACTATACTAGGGGATGTGGTCTGTTCTGTGTCTTATATGTCGATTTTTAAAAAAAAAAATACAATTTAGTTCATTGTTTTAACATTTTCTGCCCATGAATTTATTCCATAGATGACTCAAACTTTCTGGATTGTGAAATATAAGAACAAAGCAATGTTTATCTCATCAGTTACATACTGCATATCTTTAAACTGATTTCACCAAGTTTCTGCATACTCTTAAAAACACAAATTACTAAGTAAATAAAAGTCAGCCACAGCCAAATACCTCCAGAAGGTAAGACAGGTGCTGAGAAGTCAGCTCAACGGTAGGAATAAGATCCAAGCTATCAATACATATGCCCTACTGGTCATCAGATACCCAGCTGGAATAATAAAGTGGCCACTGGAGGACATTGACCCCTCTGATGTCAAGACATGAAAACTCCTCACAATGCACAGAGGTTTCCACCTAAAGTCCAGCACCCTGAGGCTCTACGAGCAATGAAGAGGGAGGGCAAGGATTAGTGAGTGTCCACAAATACGTGAAGAAGATGGCCCCCCTGAGATGAGCTGCTACAAGAACACCTCAGGCAACTAAAGAAAGACGGTGATGATAAGCAGGAGCTATGGTCTACTATGGAGACCAAGCCCCTGCATGGGATGTACCCTTGACAGAGAGGAAATGGCTGACATCAAGAAATCCTACCAGTGGCTAGAAAAGGAAAGGACAGCACAAAGGCTCTGATCATGGCAACACAAGAACAGGCCCTAAGCACCAGATCCATATAGGCAGGAGTCTACCACAGCCGACAAGACCCAAGTTGCAGACTGTGCAAAGGTGCCCTGGAGACTATCAAGCACATACAGTGCATCCTGAAAGTATTCACTGTGCTTCACTTGTTTCACATTTTGTCAGTTTACAGCCTTATTCCAAAATGGATTCAATTCATTTTTCACCTTAAAATTCTAAACACAATACCCCATAATGACAAAGTGAAAAAAGGGTTCAAGTCTGGGCTCTGGCTGGGCCACTCAAGGACATTCACAGAGTGGTCCCGAAGCCAATCCTTTGTTATCTTGGCTGTGTGCTTAGGTTCGTTGGCCTGTTGGAAGATGAACCTTCACCCCAGTCTGAGGTCCAGAGCGCTCTGGAGCAGGTCATCATCAAGGATGTCTCTGTACATTGCTGCATTCATCTTTCCCTTGACCCTGACTAATCTCCCAGTTCCTGCTGCCAATAAACATCCCCACAGTATGATGCTGCCACCACCATGCTTCACTGTAGGGATGGTATTGGCCAGGTGATGAGCAGTGCCTGGTTTCCTCCAGACATGACGCTTGGCATTCAGGCCAAAGAGTTCAATCTTTGTTTCATCAGACCAGAGAATTTTGTTTCTCATGGTCTGAGAGTCCTTCAGGTGCTTTTTGGCAAACTCCAGGCGGGCTGTAATGTGCCTTTTACTGAGGAGTGGCTTCCTTCTGGCCACTCTACCATACAGGCCTGATTGGTGGAGTGCTGCAGAAATGGTTGTCCTTCTGGAAGGTTCACCTCTCTCCACAGAGCAACACTGGAGCTTTGTCAGAGTGACCATCAGGTTCTTTGTCACCTCCCTGACTTAGGCCCTTCTACCCCGATCGCACAGATTGGCCGGGCGGCCAGCTCTAGGAAGAGTCCTGGTGGTTCCAAACTTCTTCCATTTACAGATGATGGAGGCCACTGTGCTCATTGGGACCTTCAATGCTGCAGAAATTTTTTTGTACCCTTCCACAGATCTGTGCCTCTATACAATCCTGTCTTGGTAGTCTACAGACAATTCCTTAGACTTCATGGCTTGGTTTGTGCTCTGACATGCACTGCCAACTATGGACCTTCTACAGACAGGTGTGTGCCTTTCCAAATCATGTCCAATCAACTGAATTTATCACAGGTGGACAAGTTGTAGAAACATCTGACAGATGATCAGTGGAAACAAGATGCACCTGAGCTCAATTTTGAGTGTCATGGCAAAGGCTGTGAATACTTATGTACATGTTATATTTCTGTTTTTTTATTTTTAATAAATTTGTAAGAATTTCAAGCAAACCTTTTTCACTTTGTCATTATGGGGTATTTTGTGTAGAATTTTGAGGTGAAAAAATGAACTAAATCCATTTCGGAATAAGGCCTGTAACATGGCAAAATGTGGAACAAGAGACTATAAAATAAATCGCATGCACATACTTACCTAATTTATTCCTCTGATTTCTAATATTTTCCAATTCTTTGTTGGGCTGGTGAGCAAAGCTTCCTCGGGTATAAGTGTGTGTAGAAGACCCTGTGAAAATAAAAACATCCAAAATGTCTGAAACGTGCTGTATGAGCACATGTTGTGTAGGAATGCAACTTGCAGTTATTGTCAGTGTTAATTTATCTGCCCCTTTTTATTTTATTTTTTAAAATATATATAGCCGTCTCTTGCTTTGTCTTTTCAATGGTGCCAAACCCAAAAAGAAGACAAAGAAAAGAATGTTGTCCCATCTGAAAAGCTTGATCAGGAGAAATGTTTGGCCTTTTTGCTTGGTTAAACAACCTAGGTGATTAATCAACTGTAAAAATAACTAACTGATTTTTGTTACAGCTATAATGTTGTTTCAACAGGCAACAAGCTCCACTTTTTGCCAGCTGATGTGAATACTTTATCTGTCAAACCACCTGAAGTTGGAAAACAGCAATTTTTTTTTAGACTTCTCTCTCATACTGAGAGGATGTTAACCTCTCCCTTTATTCATGCTACCTCAGCATATGGTATTTGACTTGTCTTTATTAAGCAATCCCATCAAAACAAGTAATCCTGCTCAGAACATAACAATGTGATCTCAAACAAGTAAAAATAATCTCTTGTGTCAGGAACTGTCTAGCACATGCCACAACTGGTTGAGTGGGCTGGATAAGACAGCAAGGGATTCTCCAGGAAAACCACAAGGCCAGCTCATTTAAGTCTAATTTATCTATTTGACTCTGTTTTCCTTCCAGCTTGACGCACTATCACAGAGGCCCCTCGAAGCCAAAGTGGAAGAGTATCCATTTGCATCCCCTGGGGTGATTGGCAGATCAAGACCAATTAGTTCAGTGTTACACCATTACTAGCGTGCAATAAAAATACCATCTTTCATCTTTGTTACAAGAGTGAAGGACCAATCACTTTGATCAGACCTTCTTCTTCCCTCTGTTATTATGTCACGCCCTGTCTGGATGGGTTTAAGTAGGTAAAGGAGGTGAAATAGACACAGAGGTGGAGAGTTAACAGTCTATGCCCGTCTCAGGATCTGAGCAAGGGAAAGTTTGAACCCTCCAAGCAAATGCACTCAAAACACAACAGGAAATGTCATGGATAGTTCAACAGCACTTTTTTCTGAACACTGAACACTTTGCCTGGGGGTAGTCAAATCTGTTCAGCCGCAAGTGAACTTATCCTTCACCTATGTGCACTGCATATCTGAACAAGGCCTGACGCATCACCGGCACAGATAAATCTTTGTTGAAATA
>VUQS01055281.1:0-11190 GCA_015108495.1 Heterochromis multidens | reverse complement strand
GAAGAGGGTTGCATTGACAATCCAACACAATGGGCAGCACATTGAACACATTTTATAAGTGGTCAGGAACTTGTAAATAACTCATGAAAGAATAAAGTTACGTTGAAACCAAGCACACCATTGTTTTTCTTGTGACATTACCAATAAGTTTGATGTGTCACATGGCCCTCTTCCTATTGAAAAAACAAAAGTTGTATCCAAGATGGCCGACTTCTAAATGGCCACCATGGTCACCACCCATCTTGGGGAGTTTGCCCCCTCACATATACTAATGTGCCACAAACAGGACTTTAATATCACCAACCATTCCCATGTTATTACGGTGTATCCATATAAATGGCCCACCCTGTACTTTAAATCAAGATGTAGGCCTGTGTTTCTGAGCTCATAAACTGTTTTTTTCAGAGAAACATGGTCCTCACAGGACAGCCACTACAAACATATGATTTATAGAATGTGATGCTGGACATTAAACAGAATATAAAGTATTTAAAATGAGCTCCTTAAACATATGCAGCAGTAATATTAATCCATGTGATGCTGATGGACAGTTTTCTTCAGAATAATTATTTTTACTTTTGATTTTTTGATTATTTATGCACAATTTTCCAATAATACAGTTTTACGTGCACCGAGGTGTTTTCATAGTGTTTTATTGCTTCTTTTCCTAAAGTAATGGTTTAAAAAATTCCTCCACCACTTGCCATTGTCAGCTAATAGTAAATAATTTTTGGTAATATAGCAGATATTTATTTAACTATAGAAGTAATATTTTACAATTCTTCAGCCAGGAAGGAGTGCAGAAAGGTGAAGACATCCATGCAGAGTGCAGACAGGCAGCACAAATGGTATGTTTTAATCTGATCCAATTTATCTTGTTAAGTTGTTAAATAGTGGAGGAAGATGTTTTTGAAGATGGTAATTCTGGTAATGATGCCTTTCACATTGTAATTTCATCCACTGTTCATATAAAAAAAATTGCAAACAAACTATTTCAAAAGGTTGTAACATCACGTTTACTGCAAAGATATCATTTCCACCTATGAAGAACTGCACAAATTAAGCCAAAAGAGCCTTCACTTTTCTAGCAGCTAATCAGGGTGGTGAAGACTGATGAGGGGAGGAAAAGGTTTCACTTGTTTCACATTCACACACCTGGTATGACATCACTACCTCATTGTAAAGAACGCCTCAAACAATAGGAGGCATGTCCTCTTAATTCCCAGTAGAGGTGATTCCACAGCCTTGCATTAGTCATTGATGGATGACACAGTGAATCCCGTCTTTCCATTGTTCCTGAACATTAAACAAATTAGCTGTGTCTATAAGCCCTCTCCCTGCTGATGTCACAAGAGCTCTTCTGTGGAAGTAGATTAGTTGCTTATATGATCTGTTAGAAGGAGTAAGCCTTCATGAGTCTTTTCTTTGAAGAGTGATATAGAATTCTTCTTTTGGATTGTTCTGTTTGGATAAAAGATTGCATGAAGTTCAAAGTTCTCAAAAAGCAGGGGTTCATTCCTTTCTGGCTCTAGAAGAAGTGTGAGCAAGTAGGGATTTAATGTCTTACTCAAGGACACTCAACAAGGGCATGTTATTATTTTGTATGCCTTCCCCATGTGCCATGGAAAATAAAGTCATACTAGCTGCTGCTGAGTATAAACCCAATAATAAGCTCACCTACACTCTCCCCCTACCCACTTCACACGGAGTGTTCACGTGGAGTGTCTGTCACATTAAGTGCCATTTCAAACCAACAAGAATCAAGTGGGATGGGATATAAAGCCCTCCACCACCGTCTGCGTCAAAAAAGTGCAGTGCCTGTTTTATGTCAGAAATGGAGGAAACTCTACATACCAACATGTATTCCATGGAGTTCACTGACTAAAAAACATCATCCAGCAATCACTGCCTGTGTACATCCACCTTAACTACTGACATGTCCTCCAGAACCATGTGGGAGGGTGGCAGGATAAAAATGGGAAAGAGCCATAATGGCAGCATTCTAACGTGCTCACATTTTGACAGCAGATACTTTTACTGTACCATGCTCATCAGCCTTCTTTTGTATGTAAACACACAAGGCGTTTCAGCCACATTCAGCATCATGCTACATGTTTTACTTAATCTATATGCCCAGAAGATCAAAGTCATACTCTGGGGACCATGAATATACAGTATATTATATATATATATATATACACACACACACACTTTGTAAGAAATCCTCATAGCTATTGAGATTTTTCAGGACTCAAAATGAAAAAGTTTCACAGCATAATAACCATCCTCTAAATGATAGTTTATAATTGCTCTCTTATTTAGGCCCCAATCACATAAGCCTAGAGACCAATCAGAGACCATCTGGCAACCACCATTTAAAAGGGAAAAATGTGTATTTCCTGGCCGATTGGCAAATGGTTGCTGGAGATTGCTTGCGATCTCTAGGTGAAATTGGTTGCAGTGTGTACAGTGCTACACCAAAAACCTCCTTATGATTGCTTTGGTCACTAGCATATACAGTAGAATTAAAATAACAAGGCAAATGAAGATGAACAAGTTAACTTCCTGGCCTTTATTCTGTGTAATTGTTAGTCCAGTGACAATTATGAACAGGAGGCATGATCCTAGTGTGAATGGGAACGTCAGGATGAGGTTAAAGGTCAGAGGGCAGGGTCTTTGGGGTAATGTGGTCAGGCAGTGATACATCACTATACTCTGAATGTAAACAACTTCCCAAGAATTGATAAAAAAACCAAAAGAACCCAAAGAAAAGCAGGCAATGGTAAATGGTAAATGGACTGATTCTTATATAGCGCTCGTCTACTCTACCTGAGCACTCAAAGCACTTTATACAACATGCCTCATCACCCATTCACACAAACAGTTTTTTCTATGCTTAAGTGCTTTCTAAGATTCACACACAGTCACACTCCGATGGAAGCCACCCCTATAACTTTATATAAACTTTCAAACTTTGTCGTTTCTGCTGAGTTAGATTAAATTAAAGGATATTAGTGAGTTGGCTGTTCAGTTTTTCTAAGTGCATTTTGTTTAAAGTTTGTTTTTCCTTTTGAATTTCATTTAATATCACAGTGAATTACAGATGCACCTTGCTAAAAAAGCTAGCTATCAGCCAAAATGTTAAACTTGAGGCTTTAAAATAATTCATTAACTAGTACGTGAGGTCACAATATGGTCTGCGTTGTTACTGATACGTTATTTATTTGCTTGTTTTAGTTCTGTGAAAGATGACAAAAAGTCAAATTAGTATTTTGTTACCAAATCAACCCATGTATCTCACATTAGCTGAAAACAGAGAAGAGGCATTTGCTTTTTCAAATCGCTCTTGGGAATGAAGCTAAAGTGCAGCATTGGTTCAGGAAGCATTCATTAAAAACTGGGACTCTACACAACAGCCTCATGAAATATTTAATATATTAGGAGCTTTTGGAGGACATGTTTTCCAGACCACCAAAAAACAAATGTGATTCCGAGCAAGAGAAACACGAAATCATATTTCTGTTGTTTTAAGCACGCAGAGCTCTACACTGCTACTGTAAAATTAAAATGCCATATAGAAATATCATTTATTTTTTTCTATATCATTTTTAAAGGTTAGACAGAGCTATCTCCTTGATATTTGCAACCTCAAGATTTTAATAACACTGCAATAAAAAGAAATCAGCTACTCAGTGAGTCAGGGCTTATTATTTCAGATAGTGATGAGACTTGAAATACGATTCTTGAGGTCCAGTTTGAGTACAACAATTATGGGTTTAAAGGTCAAAACACTGTACAATG
The DNA here is from genome assembly GCA_015108495.1 of Heterochromis multidens. Taxonomy (NCBI): domain Eukaryota; kingdom Metazoa; phylum Chordata; class Actinopteri; order Cichliformes; family Cichlidae; genus Heterochromis; species Heterochromis multidens. Next base: position 7,389 of record VUQS01055281.1, on the reverse strand, counting down.
ATTTATAATACGACAGGAAAAAGGAATGTAGAAGGCTACCACTGTGACAATAATAAAAATAATTATGAGATGAGTGAATGCTGCATTCTGCAATGCAAATCTTTGGGGACAATCCCCTCTTATGGCTTTTTTTTAAAGCTTATTTTTACTCGAAAAAAATCTGGTTATTAAAATGTTACATATTAATGCCTTTGAGCAACACAGAGCTACAGTAATATTTTTAGGGCTAATATCATTCTCAATCCAAACTGTTAGTCTCTCCTAGTAAAAAAAAAAAAGATGCTGGAGTTGTTTAACAGGAAATCCTGGGTAACCCCATCTTAGTCCTCTACCAAATGCTCCCACAGAACCAGCTGCAGCCGTGAACACCAAGAGGCTCTACAGGCACGCATAAAGACTTTCCTGCTTCTCTTCAGGACAAATGTTTCAAAGGAGGGCCACCATGAAAAATACCCATAGCATCAGCAGAGTACAGACGCTTCCTCTTTCGTGCTCTCTCCCCCTTGTGTCAATCCCTCTTCCACCTTTTCCTGCCTTTCAAATCTAAGCAGCATGAACTCCCCAAACAGGTGGAAATTCTGTGGCTTTTGGTGAGTCACATGCAAATTTGTTCTAGAAGTAAAATTCAGGAGCTGTGGTACACTAGTTTACAATTTTTCACCATTTTCTCTTGTATGTGTCTGGGGTGGGTTGTGGGGAAAACTGGAGAAATAACCCACATTTTGACAAATCCCAGCAATACTGTTCCCGCTACAGGCGTTATGTTTTTCAATTATATGATTATGAGACATATATTATACAATATAATATGATATAAAACATTCTGTTTCAGTCTTAACTACTGCAGAACCAGAAAAAATATTTTTAAATCTGTGCCTAAAAGCTATAGACCACAAAATTATGAACATTTATTGTTTACAATAAACATGAGGATCCTGAACACATTTCCAATCCACAGAATTATCTATATGAAAATTACTTTGTGAATGCCAGATACAAAACATTTCACCAAGCTGGACAATCATATGTTGCATTCAGAATAGGATCTGGTCACACTCATTGCCTAAGGATAAGAGAGCACAGGGGGAAAAACAAACAAACAAAAAAAAATAAAAAATACTGTCTGGTCCCTATTCAGGCTACTGTCTGCTTCACAACCCCTGTCAAAACATCTACCTAGGCCTCAGTGGTTGCTTAGTTAGACGCCTAGCAGCAGAGGAGTTGACAGGGTGACTACACCAAGTCTGTGTGTGGGAGTGTGTGTGTTTATATACAATGTTTCTGCACATAGGTGCAATATATCTGCTTTTTATTTTTCTAGTGCATCTTTGTGCAGGTAATTGTCATTGCAATTTTGGATCTAAACAGTGATTCTAGAAATGTGAAAAGAAAATTTGAATTCTATATCATCATTTATCTAATTTATAAAGCATTTTACATTTATAATATTTTACATTGATTATGTTTGTGGTATGGACTTAATACAATCACACAAATCTTAAGCTATACTTGTTGCTTGTTTTATTGCCCTTGCTTTGGTAAGTATTGTTAACTTATGATTTAAAACCAATATCCAAAATGGAGAGCCAAACCAAATTTAAGTGGGCAGAAAATAACTGCAACACTGCAACATAAAAACAAATTCTAGTCGTAAATGGCACCAACCTAATATTATAAATGGAGACGCATAAAGGCTTTAATTAATTAAGACATTTTGATTTTACGTAATTGAATTAAAAAAAAAACAAAAAACAAAACTGTTTTTCAAGGCCTACACAGATCCTCTGCTCTGCCTGATGCAACAAAAAGACACACATGCACCCACACGAAACACATACAAGTGCAGCCCATCAAAGAGCCCCCATGGAAAACTCAAAGGGAGTCACAGAGTTTCTGGCAGGTACCCGTCACACATCTCTCCACGGTTCAGATCCCTCAGGGAGGCTGGCTGCTGTCTAGAGAATGCTGTCAAGACCTCAAGATGGGAACTCTTTTTGAAAGCTGCGATGAGAAAGATAAGTGAGGTTGAGGGTGGAGGATAAAGGAGCAAAGGAGGAAGACCGTAATGGAAGGAAGGATGAGGGGATAAGCAGGTGGGGGGGGGGGGCATAGGCCAAGTGTGAAGGAAGGATGATGGTGGAGGGTGAGTGAGGGGGAGGACAAAGGAAGCAAGATGGTGGTGGGAGACAAAGGCAGGCAACAAAAAAAGGTGTGACAGAATGAAAACAGAAGGGGTTCCAATGCATCCTTTTTTGTTAGCGCACAGTCTGTCTTAAATGTAGCCTTATGAGCCGCTAGTGGATGGCTTTTCCATCCTTAAACTTGTGTAATTTAATTGGGGAAAATAAAAAGGCATCAAAGGAAAAAACACTTATGGACAACATAAAAACAGTAGGTACTACGTTCAGTTTATTCAGTGAGAAATTAGACCATTGGAGACATAGCATGTGTTTGGGATTCTGAAAGTAAAATTTGCATAATTTTTCATTTAAGTCGGCAGAGATGCTGAGCTGACAAGGTTAGAGGAGATAGCGACAAGTCAAGGGATGCTAAAAGGATGGCTGAAGGGAAAGGAATATTTATAGATAAGGACAGACAGTAAGAAGGAGAGAAGAGATAAGACTGAATGACAGTACAAAAGGCAGAGTCCGGTGAGGGTCTTCTGTAAAGTCTTCAAAGAGATCAGAGGGGACGGAGGATGCTGAAGAGGAGATGATACATGGGAAAGTGGGAAGCAGAGATAAACTACTAGGACCATATCCAGACCAAGCCAGCTAAATTTGAAAACATCTTTTTCTTATCACTAAAAACATTTTTTAGCCGGCCAAATTGCAGACATAGTTTGTGTCGTGGTGCTGAAGTAGAGTGAGCCCCTGGCAGTTGAAGAATTGAATAAGGAAGAAGGAAGGCGAGGGTGCAGTCTACGTACTGGCATGAAGTGAATTAATCCCTGGAGGTCCTGCAACCAGCTGCTGACACAGGCTGGTTTTATAGCAAACCAGGGGGCCATAAATAAGGCATTAAGGCTATGTGGGTGTGTGCTGGGTTTAAGTGTGCCACTTTAAAAGGCCTTTTTGCCATTAGTTGAGTGTCCAAGCTGGTTGACGTGATAGGCCAATGTGTGCGTGCACTTGCAAGTATGGCAGTGACCTCACTATGGCAGCACTGTATTTTAAGTGGCCAGAGGAGACACAACTCAGGAGGCCCTTAGGGATCCGCCTGTCTCAAGATCATGATTCCCCTCTTCCTTGCCTGTTGTGCTGTTAATCATATTGTAAGGGCTGGAGTATAATGGTGCATAATGGTGGCCATCTCATCACGGAACAAAGCTCTTCAATCACTTGTAATATATTTTACATTGTATTGTGGAGGCAAGAGATGTTGAATTGATTGTGCATATTAGAACACTTTCTCCTTCATTTATTAATCTCCTACATTTTCATATCTGCCAGAGTTCCACAAATGAGACTTGAAATGTAATGTATTCTCCATTTCACTCCCCCCATTCTTCATCTTTCCCATCAGCTCTTATTTGTAAAGCTGCCTCCCTCCCTCAGTGTATCAGGGATAGTTGTACTGCTAGTGCACAAGACAGTACTGGAACTCTGCCTATTGTAATTCAATTCAGTTTATTTATATAGCGCCAACTCACAACAACAGTTGCCTCAAAGCAGAGTTACCAGGGCAATACAAGTGCAACCTGCACCAAATAAACCTACTTAGAAATCCAGAGTAAGAGGGGAATGTGTATTTTACAAGTATATTTATATTGTACATGTGTGATAGAATATGATAAGTCACAGCAGAAACTGTAAACCACTTTTGAACACTGTGCATTGTCAGGTTTGTATTTTGTCCTTTAAATAGTTATATGAAATAAAATAATTACACTGTGACAAATTTCTGTAAATATACAGTAAAGTTTTATTGATATATTGTAAATACCAATGCCACTGAATATATTAACAGCAAGTTACTATGACATTTTACAGTATAATACAGTATTTTTTTCTTCGTCAGTTAACTCAGACTTGAGCTGAAACTAATATAAATGTTACATTTAAATACTTAATTCTCAAGTGTTGTGTTGGTACAGTTTACATTTGGATGGATGTGTGTTATGGTTTCTCGTTTTAAGGTTTAGCTAGCAATGTGTCACCATGACTATAGTGGTTAATCAAATCTGGCCAGTGTTTGTCTTTAGTGTGGTTTTTAAAATGTTCAATAAAGCCGCCTTTTACAGTAAACTACTGAATTAATTATATTATATTATGAGCAGAAACATAAGAACAGTGCAATGGCAACCAAACAACTAGCAGTAAAACCTTTTATTCTATACAGCACAGTACTATAATATTTTCACATAAGAAACTGTTGTAGATCGCAGTAGATACACTGTAAAAAAAAAAGTTTGTGCTGGCATATGTAGTAGCCAGTACTTTACTATAAATTCACAGGGAGATTTGTTCTAGTGAATAACTTATACATTTGTACTTAATGAATGTTTTTAGGTGTTATCTTTATTTAATTTCACATATTTAAATCGTACTTGAATTGTACTTGTGTGGTTCTATTTACTAGATGAAAGCTTATATGGAAACTACATGACTGAGTTTTCTAAGAAGTGTTTTCATATTCCTATTTTCATGTGTTTTTTGTGTTCTTGGATTTGACCACCTCCTTTACACTTCAATATATATTCACAGCTGCATATAAGCTTTCTTTCCAAGTTTGAGGGTCATTAGCTACACTGGAAAACGTAGGCATCTGATGCGGATGTGATGAAGACAGAAAAACCGTGTAACAAAAAGCTTTAAGAAGAATTTGTAACAGTGTTTTTTCTGCACTATGCACTACTTAACAGGATGTACTATTGGACAGCATTTCATTGACTTTCATAGGAAACTCTAGTCAAATACTGTTTGTATTTGTCATTTCCATGAAGTGTATAGTTTGACAATAGCTGCTCTCTAGACACTGGATCAAAGTAACTGTCAAGACAAGGTTGCAGTATCCTTTTCAGGATCAGGTGGGTGGAGTTTGCCACAAAGGACGGGGCCATTATTGCAAAGCATTGTGAATACTGGTCAGTTCATTACTATTTGCTGTGATTAACTATGTCACAAGTTTATTTGCATTGCCTTCAGGTGCTAAATGGAAAGACAAATAAACCACTTGCAAATAATATGCAAATATATTGTATGATCCAGTTCTGGTTTTCAGTAAGAAATTCACTTGTACTACACTAAGGAATACACTAGCTATTAACATATAAATACCACTTGCCATTACCTTCCTCTGTCAGTGTGCGGTCACTGGGTTGTCCAGGTCCATGGAGCGTGAAAAATCCACAAAATTTGACAGGATACAAGGGTTAGTTAATTCCAACATATGTTTTTTAAAAAGTAAAATGACAGACATGGCCTCTTAAAATAGCTCGGGGAACATGATAGGGATACACTGTGGATTAGCGTTAGTGATGGAACAGCCAAATCTACTGTTTTGGAAGGGGATTAGCACACAAAATCTGGATGTAATTCATATGGCATTAAATGTTAATATACAGAAATACCTGATAAAAAATACATAAGCTTCCTTTGGTTGAGGATTACTTGTCAATTAATGATACAATGTAGGCCATAAGTAAGAGACCTATGTATAAAGGAACAAGGGAATGAGCAAGAGGGAAAAATGTAGCACATTCACAATCACAGCAGGAGCTAATTTTTCAGGTCATGCCTTTTAGAGTTTGAAAACCAAGTTTTGAGTGTTTATGCTATAATTGGAAAAATGTATATTTGATTTATTTAACAAATCACTGCAACCTCAAAAACACAATGAAATAGTGACTTTGAGGTCCACAAACCAATCTAAACAAGAATCATACAAGATGTAAGCACAAGACCAGCATACACCAAAATTAATTATAATCAAAAAAGCAAAAATCATACCTATACTTCCCTGGCAAGGACAAAATACTAGTGAACCTTAACACTGATTACAGAGGACCGAACATAACCCTGGAAACTCTTTATTTCCTCAAAAGGCACAACTGTTGAGTTAAATGCCAATGAAACAGGCAATTGAAGGAGAGAGACAGTATCTGCCCATGTGGTTGTCATCACTGCTTCCGACATACAGCCACGGAAATCAGATCCACTGAGAGGGGAAGGTCACAGCAGCCCCAACCTCAGTGCACTGAGTGCTGGCTTTGCTGCCACAAGAGCACCCCTCGTGAGACAGATCATTTACCGCACAGTCTTCCTCACCCACCCATGCATATGTATATCTATATAGAGAAAGGCATGGAACAGCACATAACCTCTTCCACTCTTTTCTTTACAAGTGAAAAGTTAAGAAACACTATTGGCCTTTTATCATTTTGAGATTTTGTAAATAAATATGTATCCAACTGAACTAACTAATCCCTAACTAATCAAAATTTATTTAAGGTAATTATAAGATGCCCTCCCTCATACGCCCTGCTAATATATTCCTTAAATAAGACACTAGACCTCCTGCTCATTAAAATGTAACACGCATACTGACATATATGCAAAGCGTCAAAGACACCAAAGTGACAGATGTGACAAAGCAGAGAAAAATCCCTTCTTGATGCAGTGATCTGCCATTACAACTTGTTCACCGACAACTGCACGCAGACAGTGAGTGATGAACTGAAATCGCCAATCAATACAAGTCTACATAATAGATTCCAAATACCCAGTCAATAACGCCTCAGATGTGTGATCAAACTGCCTTGTTATTGCACAATCTAACCCAATCAAGGCATGTCACTGAGGTCATGTGGATCTAAGGCATCAAATTAGAAATAAACTAAAATGAAATAAAAATGTATTTAACTGCATATGATGAAGAGAAACGAGTCTTCACTGTGATTGGTTAAATTGATTGGCTGGTAAGTGAAATGAGTAAGAGAGAGTGTGTGCTGCCGTGACATAAATCTAGTGTTAAAAGGATATTCACGGAGACTCCGGCGCATATTGATTAGACATTATTTGTACTAACGGGCCTGAGGGGAGAAGAGATGGGGGTGGGAGTGGATGTGCTGGCAATCCATTATCTAAAGGGGGGAGAGAAAGACGCTGGTAGGGATCAATAGGTCTTGCACAGGTCTGGCTGTGACTACGCTCTTCCTCTTTTAAGTTCCACTAAAACACAACGGGGGGAGAAAAAAAATTGCTTACAGTAGTATGACTAGTAGAGCGATGGTTCTAGGCTTTCTGGCTTATGATCCCTTAGAATGAAGCTATGAGCCATAATCACTGATATTTCCGTCTCTAATTATTCTTTATTTGGCTAATCTTAGAGGCCTCAAGAGGGACAGCTTGTCTGTATTTTACAAGAAAAAGAAGTCATAAGCAGTAG
>VUQS01055280.1:0-10461 GCA_015108495.1 Heterochromis multidens | reverse complement strand
CAGATATGTCACAGAGTTTGTGGACCTGGGCAATGTCTCAGCACTGCGAACCTTCAGGGTTCTGCGAGCCCTGAAAACTATATCAGTCATCCCAGGTGAGAGAGCCATCAAGGCCCATAGCGTTAATGAAATGCTAACGGCTAGCTGGCGCTAACATCCAAACACACACCCTTCGCCCCCCTCTCAGCTCATCTCACTGTAGCTAAGCCTGACGACGCCTGTCGCCGTCCCTCATGCTGCCTTTGTCCCAAGGCCAGTAAAAGCTGGAATCTGGCTCCAATCTGCACAGATTGACAGGATTCTTAGCTTTTAGATACATCCTTTAAGGCAGAATTCTTTTTGGTTGGAATCTATTCTTGCCTTGGGAGCCTTAAAAGTAGATTTTGTGCACTATTTCTTTTTCTTTTTTGCATGAGACATTGCAAAAGCCGATTTTCTGGTGGCAAGCACTTATGTGTGTAGGGTTCCTCCTTACCTTTTTTCCTGCGCATGTCTTGTTCAGTGTTGTCTGTTTTATGGAGAAATTGTGATATGGTGAGTGGTGGTTGGGTAATGGCATTCTAAACACTAACTCAGTTCACAGCACAAACTAACAAAAAGATCATACACCAATCAGCAACAACATTAAAACCAATGACAGGTGAAAACAATAACATTGATTAGGAATATTGCAAAACATTCCTGACCAAGTACCATTCTCATGACAATGGCACTCCATGACAGCAGCAGTCTCCCCGAGCAGGACAATGACCTTCATTTACTAACATTGTGTATGCACAAATCTGTGCCTAAATTATGTATATAAATGTTTGATGCACAAATCAGTGATTTATCAATATTTTCTTCCCTAATTTTGTTGTTATTTTATGGAAAAAGTCCATCTGACCATACTTACGAACAAATCAAGGCCTGGCTGTCTATTTAAATACAAGTTTTTAAAATGAATACTACTACTATTACTACTACTACTAATAATAATAATAATAACTTATTATTATTGCCTTTTGGTCATTATTTACAGTTTTCCAAAACACCATAATCCAAAAAAATGCTCAGAATAACAATTTAAAACATTAAATTGCATGTAAAGAAATCAGAATACTAAATTGAAAGGTGTAGGCTTTAGCCTTTTCATTTAAACATATTCCAGTATTCCTTATCTCATCTCTCATCATAAATTATCTTGTCTTTCATTAAAAATGACTTCTATCATTCCTGGGCGTCATCACTTAGAGTTATGATGCCCGCTGATGCTGAAGAATCTGGAGTTTTTTGTTTTTTTTATTGCAGTGAGTTTCTCATCTTGGGCTGACAGATCACATGCTCCTTGTCCTCCATCTGTTTTCTTTTTCTTTCTCTTAGTCTTTTTTCACATCAACTTCACAGTGAGTGTCTCAGGGGAAATGACATTCAGCACCCCCATCATTTCAGCCCCGAGCATTTCTTTTTATTTATTTATTTATTATTCTTTTTTTAATGGTCATCACTCCCGTGGAAATACTTTGGAAAACTGCCCCTTTTTTGGCTTCCTCCTCGGACCTCGGACACTACTATTTAAGTTTCTCCAGTCTGACTTCAGCCTTCGTTTTTGCCTTAGCAGTGCAGGCTTTCTTTCTTACAACATCGTCACCGCTTTCTCCACTCCAACTCCAGGTAAACGTGTTTCTTTATATAGGCAAATGGGGGTGTGGCTGTATGCAGATAGTATGCAGATTGCAGACAGCAAGCCTGTTGATTTAGAATGAGTATGATTTACTAACATATGTACGGTAGTAAGAACAAAGTTGGCCGGTGCGCAAGTCATGAATTTGACGGTGTTTTTTTTTTTTGTTTGTTTTTTTATGCAGGGTAAGAATGTTTTCATGCAAATGTTAGTAAATGAGGCCCAATGTGTCCTGCTGTTCCTCAAAAAAACAAAACAAAGAAACACAGTGTGGAGCACGAGGGGTTGACTTGGCTTCCAGATCCTAATTCATCAAGCATCTGTTAAATGTGCTGGAGCGACCCCAATCCACAGAGCCAGAAGAAGTCTGGGTCTGGGATGTTGTAGTATAGCGAACAACTTTATTCTATGAAGTAATTTATTCTAGCAATGCTAGACAACATAGAACACTCCCAGAGATCCTATGTCATGCCCTGATGGGTTTGTTTTAGAGCCGTTTTAGTGGCACGATGGGGACCTACACAGTCATAGGCAAATGGTTCTAATGTTGTGGTTGATCGGTTCATATGAACCATCCACAAAAACTGTCACTGACTATTTGGATAAAGACCATCATCTAATTCCACTGCCTATGACTTATTCTAGCCGTCATAGCTCCATTTAGACCCAAATTAAACATGCTGGGCTCATTTTTTTGTGGCAGTGCAAACACTAGTGCAAGCAGTGCTGGCACATGTTGGTATTTGTGCTGGAACTCATTTTGTGATAAAGCACAATGGAAGAGGTGTATTTGTGAAAATGTGGTTGTTAAAAGGACAGAGATGTAAATATCTGATTAGTTTTCTATGTAATGCCGCTCTGTTAAGGAAATTTACTCTGTTAAGGGGGTTAACGTTCTCATTTTCTTGCTGAGATTTCGACAAGGAGATCAATACCATTTTCATCCCTGGTTTAAGGATAAATACAAGGCTTGAACCATCATGCAGTTTTGCCAGGATATGTCTAAATATCAAAAACATACCTGCCATTATTGACGCAAATGTCCTTTACCTTTTTTTCAGATGATTAATTTATGCCAGTGTTACCTGAACTGCTTTCCCAGTCCTAGTCCTTATTGTGAGTTAATCAGCTGCTGGTTGACAGACATATTAGACAGACAAAAATGATATCAGTCTTTAGCCTGTTCATAGAACAACAATGAAAAATAATCATGACAGTGTCAATGTCTTGCAACCAAAGACAACCTGTGACAAAATGCTGACATTGTTAAAAAATGTAGTATGACCACGCTGCTATGATGTATGTCCATTAACCAGTGAATAGGAATGCAGCATGAAACAAAACTGAAATAGAAAGGTTGGAGGTTAAATGTGTCAAGGAAAGTGTTTGGTGTTCCAACAAAAAACAAAGTTTGTTGAATTGTGGCAGCAGAATCTTGGTCAAACCGAGCCAAGGGACTCATAACATGGAGACAAATAATAAAGGAAGAGCAGCTGTGCATCTTGGCCCCCAATTTAGTTGGTATTATCATTGTACAGTCTGTATGCGTCAAACTTGATCTCCTCCCAAGTTCATCGATCCAGCGTGTCTTGCAGTGACTTTATAACATTGCTAAAATCTCTGTAATATAATTCTCAGCAAGAAACTAAATAATACTACTTGATTCCATCAAGCACAAACAAAATGTAAGACAAAAATGTTCAAAGCAGGTAAAAATTTACATGCAGAAAACATGTTACCTTAAAAAAAATCAGAATTGTTTTTGTAATGCATCTCTGAAGCTCATAAACGAAGCTGTAATTCTCCAACACAAAAAAGCTGGGGTGTGCTCTCCTCTGTATTTGGTGACCCATTTTCATTGTGCTTTACAAACCAGCTGTATAAGAAATTTATGAGACCAGTTCTGTGACTGTCTCAGAGGGTAACCAGTAGTCACCCTCCAATTATACTGCACGTCACTGAACTCTCGCTGTCTGTATTGATAAAAACAACACGTTTTCACTGATCCCATACACATGACCCAGTACTATGCACTGGTATTTTGTGACTGCACAAAAAAAGAGCTCACTTTAACTGTTTCAGTGACAGTCCAACTGGAAATCAACAGAAGAGTATAGTTATTTTATTCACATGTCCTTACTTGAAATAACATCTAAGAAAATAGCAGCACATAAGCAGTCATTTATTAATTATCATTTTCCCAGAGACCCAAAAACCATAGCACTGTGATGGGCATGAAATACATAACTTTCTCTAAGGGGGTTTATCCATGATCAGCAGTGATCTGTGTCAGCTTGGTTCCTGTATGACCACAAGCAGTTCATACAGGAACCTCCACTGCAGATCATTTTGGCTGCTTTCTATTGTAAGCTCTTATTAGCAGCTTCTTCTCTTTACAAACTAGTGGCTGCAATTAGCAGGCACTAATCATTCTGTGATGTCCCACTCCCGCCCCCACCCCCACCCCCACTCCCCTTCCCCTCTCTCTTGTTTAGGTTTGAAGACCATTGTCGGTGCACTGATCCAGTCAGTAAAAAAGCTGTCAGACGTGATGATCCTCACCGTGTTCTGCCTCAGCGTCTTTGCCCTTATCGGCCTCCAGCTCTTCATGGGCAACCTGAGGCAGAAGTGCGTGCGCATCCCAGTCTTCAGCAACACAACTTTGAACGTCACACTAGAAAGCAACAGCACGTCCGTGGAGAACATCACGGCAAGCTCCATCGACTGGCTAGAGTACATCAACGATGAGCGTAAGCCAAGTGAAGTGGTGGGAAAGTGTTGTTTAATGTCTGGCAGGCGCTCATAGGGGTTAAATACAGTCAAGTTTCCAACCCCAGGTACTGGCTACGTTATTTGCAGGGATAGGTCAGGGTAGTGGTCAAGTGGTGGGGGGAGGTCAGGCACACTGGCTTGTTGCCATGATAAAGAGTGACAGCAATGGCTGGGAGCAGGGGCTGTGCTCTCTAACAAGAGCTGGTGGGAGAATGTGGCAAATGTGCCGGATAATCGCCACAACAATGAAACCCTCCACTTTCACCCCCTCTCTAACTCTCATCATTCTCCCATAGCCCATCTGTGTGGCATGAGCAGTCTAAAGTGTTAGAAAAGGGTGACTCACTGGTTATCAACAAGACGTGCACCAGCTACACAACAACCTGATAACAAACCAGAGAAAAAGCAGATAGAGACAGAGAGATCTGATTAAATTTGCAAATATCTTACAAGGCCTTGAAATGTAAGAGGGATCAGAGACCATGTTTGCTCCTAAAGATAACTAATGTGATGTACTTATTACACAGTTAAATGGCGGCATGTGCTTATATCATGAAAAACCACCAAATAGATGAGTAGTGTGGTTGGGTCTAAAAACAGAAAACAAATCATCACCTTTCCTTCAGACACTGTACACCACACACTAAAACTGAAGAAAAACCCACAGGGTGCATATTGTTCTTCTTTTCTCACCATCACTCACTTCTGTTTGTTTATATCCACCTCTTCAACACTGTGACTCTAAGGCTGTGACTGATTGTCCCTCTGTCTCCTCTACCCTCTAGGTAATTATTATTACCTCCCTGGCCGTAGGGATGCTCTGCTCTGTGGAAATGGCAGTGGTGCTGGGTAAGGCTCGACATGTTTTATTTATATGGCCAATTAGATCACACCACAAAGCTCAGCATACATACACAATTAGTGTTGACACTCGCCCCTGTGCTGAGGCATTGCAGGAATCTAAACTACTGGTTAACTATAGCTGCGTTCAGTGTGATGTGTTTTGGCAAACATTTAACACCTTCCTTTTTGCATGTATTGTTGTGGAAGGGCCATTGTTTGGGTATTTAAATGTGCAATATATATACAATCATTTTTAAAAGTGCCCTTTTGACTCATAGGGGTTTTAAAGCAATGTAGAAGCAAATTAAAGACAATAGAGCAAAAAACAGTAGCAATTGTGTAGTCACACAGGATGTAAACTTGAACATTTCACTTCAGTTTTATAATATATTGCCAGTATACAACAACAGTCATCTCAGAGTGCCTTATATTGTAAAGTAAAGACCCTTAGAGAACTCCAACAATAATGTTGGAGTTCTCATAGTGTACTATGAGCAAGTACTTGATGACAGTGGGGAGGAAGCGACAGTTTGGGGGGTGGTGAGGGAAAAGAGAAGAGAGGCACCAAAACAACAGCGCACAACTCAAACTATTATTTTAATATTAACAGTATTAACAATATATAACAGATAACAATATTATCAGTCAGTCACATAGCAGTAACTCAGTGCCATACTGAGAATCAGAATACGAAAGAAAGGTGATTTAAGTGACTTTGAACATGGCATGGTTGTTTGTGCCAGATCGGCTGGTGTGAGTGTTTCAGAAGTCAACTGCTGATCGGCTGGGATTTAGCTGTGTAGCCATCTCTGGGGTTTACAGAAAAAAAGAGAAATTATCCATTGACCAGATGTTCTCTGGGCAAAAATGCCTTGTTGATGCCAGAGATCAGAGGAGAATGGCCAGATTTCTTTGAGCTAATAAATAAACAACAGTAACTCAAATAACCACTTGTTACAACAAAGGTAACAGAAGAACATCTCTGAACACAGCTTGTCGAACCTTGAAGCAGATGGGCTACATACAGCAGCAGAAGATCACACCGGGTGCCACTTCTATTAGCTAGGAGAACAGGAAATCGAGGCTACAATTTGCATGGGCTCACCAAAATTGGACAATAAAAGACTGGAAAAACGTTGCCTGGTCTGCTGAGTTTTGATTTCTGCTATGACATTTGGATGGTAGGGTCAGAATTTGGCATAAATAACATGAAAGTGTAGATCATCCTACTTTGTACCAACAGTTAAGGCTGCTGGTGTAATGTAGCAGATATTTTCTTGGCAAACTTTGGGCTATGTCTTTGTTTTCATAAAACAAACACACAGCAGTCGTCCACCTGTGTGGTCTGCTAGACAAATGTAGTCCAATTTATTGTCCAGGAAGCAGACATAAAGCAGGCTAGACTGGTGAGGGATTATTTTTAGCATAGCATGAACTCATTGCAGTGTTTCCATTTCTTTTCACATTGATTATGCCATTCCTCTTAATGGCATCAGACAATGGGCTGAAGGTCTGGTATGTACAGCAAGCTGGCATCGTGGCACAGTGACTTACTATAACCTCTTGAGATATAGAGTGGGATTACAAGAAGTGGTTGGTCAGAGTTAGCTGGTTAGTCTTCTAACACTGGTAGAAATCTCTACAAATTTTACATATTGTGATAACATGCTGTTAACGTCCAGTTTTTATCAGGAGAGATATCAGTCTTAAATACCAGGTTTCTTAGGACTAGGTAGAACAGCAGCAAATTTGAAATGCTAAGTGAACTGGATTTGATTTAGCTGTGATCCAGGACCATGTGCAGTTATAGCCAAGATCTTGGAGAAGTTTGCTCATCAAATTGGTTGGAGTGAGAGTAAAAATGGGCACCTCTATATTGCTAACCAGTGGGATTCTCCACTAAAACCTCAGTTTTTCTACTTTTATAATCTTCTGCCTCTCACTGGTCTGAGCTGCCCTGCTGTTTCCTTGGGGGAAAATGTAAAATCTATGCTTATATCACGTTTGTCAGATTTGAAGTAATATCCTGTGCCTGTGTTGGTAGATTACTTGCACCCTTATCAGGATTGCTTGTTTGAAAATTTTCATTAATCTCAGTAGATTGCTTTAGTCACTACAAAAATTATCTGGCTGCATCTGTGTTCATGAACTTACTCATTGTTAGTAGATCACTGGCAGAACTTTCTACTCCAATTAACCCTTTTTTCTGTTTGTGCCCTGCTGAGTAACTTTGGCTCTAAGGCTAGACTCCCTAATGAAGTCTTTTGGATGAGAGGCAAAACCTCTTGCTGTCAACATCATATTAACCACTACAGTTTCTCAGAGGGTTTGAAGCAAATTTTTACATTTGTTGATGGCAAATGCCTCTTTAATTTGATTTGATTGATTATTTCAATGTCTGTCTCACACTTTGTTCCAGGTCTCAAGTCTGATTCAGCAGGTAGTTTCGTAATTGATTATTGAATTTGTTTTATGACAGTAAAGGCTCATTGGGTTAAAAGGATCAAACAATGCTTGTTTATACATTTAGCTTATTACTGATCAGTATTATTAAAGTTAAAAATCAACTAATGAATTTCTAGTCTTATATTTTAAGGTAAGTGTAAGTGAATGGAAATGGACAGAGGTATGGTTTGTTTTGTTCTACTGTAGTGTACGTTGATACTGTGCATTGTGACAACTGAATTTCAGGGTTCTGATCCCTCAAACTTAATTTTGTTTCTTTTTTAAAATGCTATACACAGTACATCTAATCTAAAATGTTGTTTCCTCAAAGGCTCTGCCCAGAGGGCTTTTCATGTATCAAAGCAGGTCGCAATCCAGACTATGACTACACCAGCTTCGACACCTTCAGCTGGGCCTTCCTCTCCCTGTTCCGACTCATGACCCAAGACTTCTGGGAAAACCTCTACCAGCAGGTTGGTAGGCCTCTGTAGGATTACTGTGACTTATTTCTGATCACTATAGGGTACATACTTTTTGTTTCTTGCTTTCCTTTTATTGTAGACAGTGTAAACACATCATGTTCTAAAATATGCCCGTTGTTATGGATTTGGCAGACTTTGCGTGCGGCAGGGAAGCCCTACATGATCTTCTTTGTGCTGGTGATCTTCCTGGGATCTTTTTACCTGGTCAACCTGATCTTGGCTGTGGTGGCCATGGCTTATGACGAGCAGAACCAGGCCACCATTGAGGAGGCCCAGCAGAAGGAGGAGGAGTTCCAGGCTATGCTGGAGCAGCTGAAGAGACAGCAGGAGGAGGCACAGGCAGGACATTCATCTTTCTTTGTACAGTTAGAACTGAGATATAGGCAACTAGTTCCTCTGTATAGCTGTTTCATTAGAGTGATTATCTGAGACATTTCATTTGACATTTCATTCATATTGCCAGTCATTGTGAAATCAGTTAACAAAATGTTTGAAACTGCTGAGGAAATAGAAATTTTGGGAGCTTTGTATTTTAATTTTTTTTTATATATATACATGTAATGGGAAGTTTGATGGGATGGTGATTCTTTGGCATACAGCCAGGGCTCCCCAGGCAACAAAGAGATTTACTGTCATGGTTGATTGGAAAATATTAGATATTAAATAAAATATTGTTTTATTTCAACTTTTAAAAGAACACATTTGAAATATAATGGGTCGAGTGGCTTGGACTTAGTTGTTTAGCATATTCTCAGCACTGTCTGGAGCAGATGTATCACAGCTAAGCAGACACTGGTGCCAGGTCAAGCGGTGTCTTCAGAGGAAGTTGCTGACCAGTCTATGAACAAAATAAACAATGAACCAGTCATTTTTCTTTAATAGTATAACTCTAACATCAAATATTGGCCAATATATTGATTTTCATTTTGAAAAATCGATATTGCCATTGCCCTCAAAACAGTAGGAGCTCATTTGCAGTGTTTGTATAACACTGTAAGAAGTGTAAAGGGCTATATTTCCCTTTTACTTTCAGGATCTTCTAATGTAATATACCACGTGATAGCTTCATTATTGCATCCTTGTGCATGCAAGGTCATGTCATTTGTCTAGCTGCCTTTTTTCAGGGGTCCTTCTCCACCTCTGATCTGTACTTTAATGCTTGTTCTATCAGGCATCCAGATGTTTTTGTTGCTGTTGTTGCCATGACAGACTGTTAAATTATTGTACTAAAATGTAATTATGCGTTTTATTTACGTGTTTTACACTAACATTTAAAATGCGTAATTAAGAGACATTCCCATCCCAAGCTTCTTAAAAGTAGTTTTTGAAGATTGTACAACATTTCTTTGGAAAAAAATTATATGGTATGTATGTCCACTTGTTTTATAAAACAAAAATGTCTTTTTTTTCGTGATAAATATTATAAATGCAAAAATGGTTTGCCTGGAAACAAAAAGAAGTCCATTTTTAGAAGGTATCTGAGACTTGTTTGGCTATTACTGTTTCTGCTGCTGCGCTCAGCTGCCAGGCTCGCTCTCCTCCGCTCCAGTCCACCAGAGCCTCTGAGACAGTCACTGGGTTGCTATGACAACTGTGTTTGTGTTCCGATTGGCTGGCAGGTTGCCGCGGCAGCAGCCACAGAGAGTGGAGAATACAGCGGGAGAGGAGGCCCCACCTCTGAGTCCTCCTCAGGGACATCTAAACTCAGCTCAAAAAGCGCCAAAGAGCGACGCAACAGGCGGAAGAAGAGGAAGCAGAGAGAGGAGGAGGAGGAGAGGGGATGCCATGACAAGTTCCATAAGTCTGAGTCTGAGGACAGCATCAAGAGGTCCAGCTTCCGCTTCTCTATTGATGCCAACAGGCTTTCTTATGAGAAGAGATGCTCCTCACCCAACCAGGTAAATATCTCTCTGACAGAGCAGAACCATCACTGATTGTTAACTGATAAATGATATCAGATTAAAAAGTTTTGTAAATTAATTAAATATTGGTAAAAGTAGTCTGGAAAAGTATTTGTCTTTTTCAAGATTTCAGTGGAACTCTTGGCAAGCTTTCATGTCTGTATAAATCTTAGTTTTTGCTCTTGTTGCCTTTGCATGGCACTAAAAGTGCTTGCACAATGTTTGCCTTGGTGTTGTTTCAGCTGGTAGCACACCTCCCAGTTCTTGTAACTTTGCACATATACAAAACAAAAGCTGATACAAATGCCAAGTTTTGCAGTGTGGGTTTTTTTTTTTTTTTTTTTTAGTATTTTAA
>VUQS01055279.1:0-12640 GCA_015108495.1 Heterochromis multidens | reverse complement strand
AAGTATCTGGTTAGACACCATGTTTCTAAGATTTTTAGGGCTGAGTACAATAACCTCAGTTTTATCTGAATTTAGAAGCAGGAAATTAGAGGTCATCCAGGTCTTTATGTCTTTAAGACATTCCTGCATATTAACTAATTGGTGTGTGTCATCTGGCTTCATGGATAGATAAAGCTGGGTGTCATCTGCATAGCAATGAAAATGTATGCTATGCCTTCTAATGATACTGCCTAAGGGAAGCATGTATAATGTAAACAGAATTGGTCCCAGCACAGAACCCTGTGGAACTCCATAATTAACCTTAGTGTGTGAAGAAGACTCCCCATTTACATGAACAAGTTGGAGTCTATTAGATAGATATGATTCAAACCACTGCAGCACAGTACCTTTAATACCTACAACATGCTCTAATCTCTGTAATAAAATATTATGATCAACAGTATCAAACGCTGCACTGAGGTCTAGCAGGACAAGCACAGAGATGAGTCCACTGTCAGAGGCCATAAGAAGATCATTTGTAACCTTCACTAATGCTGTTTCTGTACTGTGATGAGTTCTGAATCCTGACTGAAACTCTTCAAATAAACCATTCCTCCGCAGATGATCAGTTAGCTGTTTTACAACTACTCTTTCAAGAAGTTTTAAAACAGCTATATAGTTTGGGGCAGGACCCGGGCATGCTTTAAAAGTTATCAGTAAGATCTTAAAATCATTTCTGAAACATACAGGATGCCACTGGAGCGAGCTGCAGTATTGTAGCCTCAAGAAAATAAAAGCATAAGGGACTTTTTCCACCTCGGTGTGTGAAAACATTTTATTCTTGCAATGGTTTTTATTTGGAGGAGGCAAGACTGACCAACTCCTTTCAGGTTGAATGAAGAATTGTATTCCAAAATTTCTGTCATTGGACTTGGACTATACTGTCAAACTAGTGGACAAGGGCATTCTTAATGGGACTGATCGAAATTACTTCTGATTTGGAGGTTTTGTGAAGATTTTCACAGCTGACATCCCTGAGACAATATAAAACAGACCCTTTTGTACTCTGCATAGCAGGGAAAAGAGATTTGGCGTTGGATCATTTGGCCAAGTTGAATAATGTCAAATGAAATTAAAATAAGACCTAAAATTGAACCTTGGGGCACAGTAAAGACTTTAGACGATGATAAAACAAAAATAAAACCAACCAAGTGCATGGTCCTTGATGCAAACCCATTGACACTTTGACACTTACATTCATTTTAATTAAAAAAAAGTTGAATAAAATTACTTGAACTTACCTTTGATACAGAGAAACCACACAGAACATGGTGATGTATGGTGTAAAAATAAAACTTCTTCCATTTATGCATATTTCTCAGTAAATGTGTTTTCCTTATTTGTATTTTTCCTGGCTACATTTAACAGTCTAACTTGTAGAACTCTATTAAAATTAACTATAATCCTCATTCAGCTACAATAATTAACAGATGGCCGTTGGTCACTGGCGTAAACTGTTCTGTGACTGCGCCCCTGTCGGCTAAATGACTGATCTGCTTGGTCTAATGAGGAATTCAAAATGCAGCTCCGTGATTACACATAAAGAATAATTGTGATTAGTGTGACAAACTACTATTGCTTCCTCTCGTCTGCCACCCGATGGCTGATGTGGTTTCTCATTAAGTAACAAAGAGTCTGGAGCTGCTAATGCTTTCAAAAGAAAATAATGTGGTCATTAAATTATTTTTGTTTGGACTCAGTCCAAAAATGTGAAGTGTGATCAATGGTTAATGCAATAATGGCTTTTTAGCCTTTGCACAGTGGCAGGATCTTGATGTCTAATTTAAAATTGTGTTTTCATAGACATAGCTGAATAGTTTGTCAAATTCTGTGCATTCTGCAGAATAATAAGAAGTAAGGCTGCTGAGTCCTTGAGTCCCTCAGCTCCACTGTTTGACTTTCTCCTCACGGCCACAGGTTGGACTAAAGTGTTTCTACTGCACAGGGAAGCAATGCACCATGGGAGGTGTACCCTTCAGACCTGCTGCAAAGTGTTTCACCTGTGTTTGTATGACTTTAATGAAGACCAATGGAGGGTGGGGTGGGGTGGGGTGGGGTGGAGGGGGCTTGCTTAAAGATAGGAAAGCCCTTCACAAGCACAATGCAGAAGAAGTGTGAGTTTTATGTTTGCGTCAGGTCAGTTTTCACCTATTTTATGACTATTTTCAAATTAGATATAAAAAGAAATCTCTTAAAATCTCACATTCAAGTTTTAAGGCTTTGCTGATAAGGAAAAGCTTTAATAAAGAAGCTGGATAAAAGAAACAAGCAACAAAGTGCATAAAAAATCAGTATCACCAGATTTACGTGGACTGATACATGTTTTCTTCTATATATGATCTCTTCTTGTACAAAGTTTCAATGGCACATGGCAGGAGAAGGACCACCATAAGCAAGTTTATCTTTACAAATTAACTTCTAATGTTCATATGAAAGAAGTGGATAGAAAAGAGCATCAAAGTGCATTTAAGTGAAAACTTTGTGCTAATTGGCCCTTTTTTTTTTAAGTGTTCATTACATGTTTAGCTTCAATAATGTGATTAAGCTTGCCAAGTAAAAAATTACAATCTCTTTATTGAACATACCTTTTATACATTCTCAGTACTTGAGGAAAAACTTGAAACTTTGGGTTCAATAACTGGTCGGACCTCCTTTAACTGTTTCTGATGGGTGTGGTGTTGATGGTTCTGGGACTTGGACCCAGGGTTGTGAGTGTTTGGATTTTTAAATCTTTATTTAATATTGTTTATTATCATATTATCTGTTCAGTTCTTACCTTGGCTAATATCTATGTTCTGATTTTCATGTACTTCCTTTTTCTTTTGTGTATTTAGTTCTTTGTTTCAGTTTCTGTTTTCTCTCAGTGTTGCCTGTCTCATCTTCCTCTGTCATTTCTCCTACGTTAAGTGTTTTCATGTGTCTGCATTTTCCCAGTTAGTTATTGTTTCTCACTTCCTATTTTATTTTGATCTCTTGTGTGGATTTTTTTTTAGCTCACTGTTTACTCAACATTGTGCCTATGAGTTCATCCTTAGTGGGAGATGAACTGCAGTACAAATTTCTCTTCATTCATAGATGGTTTGTGTAACTTTGTGCAGAGTCAAAGCACTGTAGCTCTAACATGCCTAATCTTGTTGCCCTTGTTGGACTCCAGTTTTACTAACTCTTGACTCTAGTTAGATTTGGTGATACATGGATTTGTGTTTTATATACTAAAATAGATGTGTTTTAATAATTGTAAATTAAACCTGATATAAGACCTGACCATACTCAGCAGATTTTATTATTTGCAATAATAGGTGGGGCCTAACAAAGTTACAGTGGCTAATATTAATCGTTACTATGAGTCATTTCGCAGAAAGTTGCCTGTTTGATTTATGGATGAATTAAAGTTTTATTGCTGATTAATCTTTTCCAGTCAAATAGATTCAAGATACAATTGTCATCATGCAGGCATCACAAAACTTCTAAACTTGAATAAGAGATTAATACTGACTTTTATAGAAAGTATAAAATTTAAGAAGTATAATTCTTTTTCTTCTTTTTAAATACTGGGCTTACATCATTAAAAATGACAACAGGAGTGCAGATGCATCAGCATTAGTATAATATTGGACAAAGTGTAAAATGATTTCACAGTTTTAGAAGATGATAAAATATATATAAATATATGTATATAAATGATGTAAACAATAAGATTCGACACAAAAAAAATGCACATTAGCACTGAAAATGAATTATTTACAAACTATGAAATGCACATAAAGTAGATCATATAAATATATGCATATATCTGAGAGGTGTAAACATTCATCGTTTACATATGCTGCCTCTCTTAACATGGGAGCACCTTATTATCTTACAGTTTTATTGGGATGCTGATTTGTTATGTGCAGTGGTTCAGTAGAGAAGTGAAATGCATGACTCACAGACACAGATAGTTAAAACAACTTTTACAAACAAGTAAAAATGACCGAAGGGCAAAGTCAGTGGATGAGCTTCAGTCAGTGTGAGAGTGGCAGGAATCAGAAGTGAGCAGAGCAAAAGGGGCAAGCAAAAGTCAAGAATCAGGCAGGGAAGCAAAACCTGGCAGCTGATCAGAGAGGAAAAGGCTGGAAATCTACAGCAGGCGCACAATAATAGACAGCCAGGAATAAGTGATTGTGATTGGGATAATGCTGTCTGACATCAGATGTCAGTGAAAATGCCTGCAGATGTCTCACATTCTGCTTAGGAACTTGGGTAACCTTAACACCACCTTCGACATTTTACATCTTTCCCGAAATTAGCAGCTACAGAGCAAACCGTCTGTTAATGTGTTAACCACTGAATTCTTTTGTCTTTAGTGGAAATTTGCAGTGCCCTGCTACAGACTGGTGACCTGTCCAGGGTGTACCCTGCCTCTCACCCTATGGCAGCTGGGATAGGCTCCAGCAACCCCTAATTGGATAAGCGGAAGAGGATGGATGGATGGAAATAAATTTGCAGTTATTTAAATAAATTCCCACCCTTCAAACAAACCTTAAAGTATGAATATTTTAGCTGTTGTAGGTGACTGCATCCATATTTATTCGTCCCTTTGTGAATGCACAGAAGCTGAAATACAGCCATGTGAAAAAAGTTTTCACAGGTCCTGTGAAAACTACATCTACATCTCAGACTCTACAGGCCTCAGTTAGCATGTTAATGTTAAAGATCTCTATCTCTTCTCTCTAAAAAGAACATGGCAGCGCAGCTTAGGTTTGCAAAGTTGCATCTGAACAAACCACAAGACTTCTGGAACAATGTCCTTTGGATGGACAAGACCAAAGTGGAGGTGTTTGGTGATAATGCACAGCATCACCTTTGGGAAAAAAAACAAAAAAACACGCCTCATACTAACATAGGGATGGTGATGATTTGGGTTTGTTTTGCAGCCACAGGACCTGGGCACCTTGCAGTCATTGAGTCGACCATGAACTCCTCAGTATACCAAAGTATTCTAGAGTCAAATGTGAGGCCATCTGTCTGACAGCTACAGCTTGGCTGAAAGTGGGTCATGGAACAGGACAATGATCCCAAGCACAGCAGCAATCGCCCAGTCAAAGTCTAGACCTCAACCTAATTGAAATGCTGTGGTGGGACCTTACGCGAGCTGTGCATAAATGAATGCCCTCAAACCTGAATAAAGTGAAGCAATGCTATAAAGAAAAATGAGAGCTAGAATTTCTCCACGGTGATGTAAGATACTGACAAAGCCATACAGAAAATGATTACTTTAAGCTATTGCTACTAAAGGAGGTTCTACAAGGTACTGAATCATGTGGTGGACTTAGTTTTTCACAGCACTGTAGGCTTAATTTTGAGTGACATGAGGTAAATGGAATGAAGCACAAATATGGAAGAGCTTAGTGAGGGAATGAAGAACAGATGAGTTTGGTGGGTGTGTGGAATCAGGTAGCTGAAAATGGAAAGAATGAAAAGAATGAAAAGACTGGGGATACTGCAGGACACTGGGGAGATACTGGAGGAGTGAATGGTAAAAAACGGTTACGAATGAATGAATGAACAAGCTGCTTGTGCTCTTCTACATTTTAAAGATTTTTTGTTTGCCACAGTTTGCTATTGTTACCCTGATGTTTCATCACTTTAACCACACTGAGGAGTGGCTCTTGCACTTTTTAAAGTGTGAACTGTGCTTTAAATGTTTTGCTTGCACTTAAGATTTTAAATAAGTGTAACTGATTTTGGTGGTTGTTGCCTGATTACATGTAAAGTATTTTATCATGAAGTTCTTTTTTTACTTTGTTTATTCTGTAAATAATTTACTGACATTTCCCTCTGTTCCCTGCAGGTATAAGGCCATAGTGAACCCGATGGACATCCAGACATCCAGTGCTGTCTTCTGGACTTGTCTGAAAGCTGTTTCTATCTGGCTGCTGTCCGTCCTGCTGGCTATTCCTGAGGCAATTTTCTCCCAAGTTGTCTCAATGCAGGTAAAATCAAATCCTGCAAACAATACTTTTACTTGCCAGACAAGAAAAATTTGTATTAGAAAATCCTGCACTACCCTCGATTACACATCATTATGTGCATAGCATCTGTCAGAGTTCCCCAGATGACTGTCTTAAGAGAAATGTGCAATGTCATTCGAGAGTAAAATGCTGCAGAATAAAGTGGCAAATACTCTACTTTACAGTCCATGTTACCCTCTTTTCCCCGACCATGTCTTCACACTCTCCCCCCTCACCCCTGTGGCCACAAGCTGGCCATCGATTTGCTGCATTTTGAAGCGGAGCAGATGGATGACGAGAGCTGATGAAATGTCTCTACTTTCTGATTTAAGACACAAATTAGAAGCATCTTGCACAGTGTGACATAAACGTGTTTTTGCCTGATTTATAGTCTTATAGAACATTAACATGCTCCATTATCTTTGTCATAGAAAGCATTTCGATTATGTACCTGCTGTGTCGATGCTGATGGAAATTCAATTCAGTAGATGAACAAACAAATTTAAATTCAAATTAAACCTTTACATTTACCTCCCCCAATGCCTGTAAAGATTCTTTCAGTCAGATTTATGAATGATGAGTTTTTGCTTTTCATTCTGCTGTCTGCTTTATGATCTTTGCTCATGTCTGTCCCACATTTTTCCTCCTCCCCCTCCTGGAGTATTTTCTCCCCCTTTTACTGTTCAGTTCTATATCCTGTTTTCTTTTTGGTTTTCATTTGTCTCTTTTCTTCTTGCTTCATTCCTCTTCACTGATTTTCTTTCTCTGTTTATCTATTTAGTTTTTCTTCCTCCTCCCGCATCTTCACAATGATTTCTTTTCTAAATAATCTCTCTTTCTTTCAACTCCTTCTTTCCTTTCCTCATCTTTCCTTCAGCACTTTTTGGACATTATATTTGATAATCTACCTTTTCCCTTTCCTCTTCTTGTCATTTCGCCAACAACTTTTCAAACAAAATTGTTCATTATATCCTTTCCTTTCCTTTCCTTTCCTTTCCTTTCCCTTCTCCTCTCCTCCTCTTTCATTGGCCCTTTCCTTTCCTTTCCTTGCCTTTCTTCTCCTCTCCTCCTCTTTCATTGGCCCTTTCCTTTCCTTTCCTTTCCTTTCCCTTCTCCTCTCCTCCTCTTTCATTGGCCCTTTCCTTTCCTTTCCTTGCCTTTCTTCTCCTCTCCTCCTCTTTCATTGGCTCTTTCCTTTCCTTTCCTTTCTTCTTCTCTCCTTGCCTTACCTTTACTTTCTGCTCTTCTCATCTTTCATTGGCTTACTCCTTTCCTTTCCTTTCCTTTCCTCCTCTGCTCCTTGTCCTCTCTCCTTTCCTAACTTCTTCTTCTTGTTTCCTCTCAGGGTCACAGGGACAACATAAATGTCACCTTCGTGAACTGCGTGCCCTACCCGCTGTCCAATCAGATGCACCCTAAGATCCACTCAGTGATGATCTTCCTGGTTTACTTTCTCATCCCTCTGGCCATCATCTCGGTGTACTACTATCACATCGCCCGCACGCTCATCAAGAGTGCCCACGACATGCCGGGGGAAGTCAGCGAGCACACCAAGAGACAGGTGACCCCTGGATGATGGATGGATGAGTGAATGAGTGTTTTCATTTCATTTTGTGTCATAGAGTTTTTTTTGACAACAAAGAAAACATAAAATCCATAAAGTCAAGCAGGAGCAAAATAAGTTAATAGTCTTGTATGATTTCTAAACCTTGTGGGACATAAAGCCTCTAAACTTGAGTTTAGGTGGGATCGACTCAGATGTGATGCTTTTTGCACCCACACCTCCCGCACTCCACAGCTTCAGATGCCTCAGTAAACAGCTCAGTCATGAGGGAGGCTCAGTGAAGGGCTGTGCCAGCCAGAGTGAGTAATCACTTTACACAAGCTTGATCTTCACAGATGGAGGAGAGGTCAGAAAGAGGGGGGAGCTGAATTATTAAAGTCCCGCCAGCAGCAGGTCAGATCAGGTGTACATGCTCAGTGATGGAGTGGCAGCGCTGGGAGTCACTGCTGTATCTCCATAGTGTATCATGACAATAATCACTGTTGATGGAAAGTCCAGTTTGATGTATTTCATCACACTAATTCAATCAGAGTGTGGTCATACTCACTAATCTGAGTTTTTCTTTTTTACAGAAATAAGTTTTTACTTCCTATTTTTCCATTTTTGTTGAGCTGTCAGTCAGACTTGATACTTCCTGGAGCTTTTCCACATTAAAACCCTGATGAGAATGGTTCTGATTGTACCAACCTGCTGGAAGTCTTTTATTTTCCGTGAAATGTCTGTGCAGAGTTCACACTGTGTGGCAGTCACACAGTGTGAGTAGACCTGTTAGTATTAACAATAGAATCACTGACAGAGCTAAAGGCTTGAGCTTGAGAGTTTTGTCTTGTTCTTTTAGAGATTTGACTGGACAAAAACATTCAGACCAAACTTTGGCAGCTTCTCCATGACCTGGACACACTTTACTTTAATGAAGTTCACAATATGTTAAACTTGACTCATACTTGATGCAACAAAAGTTAACCAGTGTGAGATGACCCAGGCTGATCTCAGACTCAGTAACATCGTCCTGACAGAGTCCTGAAGAGTCCAAGTAATAACGCTTACACTTTCAGTTATGCTAGTGTCAGTGTGTGAACATATGCACCTGTTTAACAACATAATTATTTTGTATTGTTTTTTCTTTTTTTCATGGCAGAGTTTATTAACTGAACATACCATGTCCCAAAAACAAACAAATAATGAAGGACAAGTCCAGCTGCAGGACTCTGAGGTCTGAGCCTCAATAAACTCAGGGTTAATGGAGTCCCTGTCTCCTGAATCAACTCCTGACACTGAGCGCTCAGAGAGGAGAAGGACAATCAAAGACTGTCCCTGAAACATGAAAAACACTGTGATGATCTGCCAGGGACTGAAACAGAAAGAGCTATGCTTCTGAACAATGAAAGAATTAAACAGGTTGTTAAAATGACTTGATTGTTTACCAAAATGTCCCTGAGTCTGTGGTTTAGGACAAAAACAGGGAAGGTGAAATATAAGGACAAAATATGACCCAATGCTTTTCTGTGTTTTTGGCCCATCACTGACCATTTGTCTTAATAGAGTTTCCATTCAAATTGAACTAAAACTGTGAAAGACATTCCAGTCAATCTGCACGATAAATATAAAATAATGCATGTTTCCATCCTTATCAGCTAACAGCAGAGTTAGACCTCCCTTGTGGTAGTTAATCCCTGCAAAGTGTAAGCTGTTACAGAAGCACTTGGATGCACACAGTGACATCTGCACCCGGACTTTCCAGTTTCCTGTTTGCTAAAGAATTGACTTCTAAATTCTGCTGTTGATTTATGAAGTGCTCAATAGTTTAAGGCTGAAAGCCATTTCTGATCTGCTGTTAAGATCTTAAATCAAGGATCAAGTTTTGTCTGGTTGCGTCTGCATTTTATTACATCACATCTAGATATTCAAATTCTGCATCTTTACTTTTGTACTGTAACAGCAAAGCCATATGAGGACCTTTTTTCCCCATTTTACAGGCTTTCCAGTCTGGTTTTTATATGCACAAAGTTAGAAACATAGAATGGGCTCAAATGTTAGCCTTCCAGACACCACAGTGAAATTAAGAGGTCAACTGAAAATGCAAAAAATTGTAATACAACTAATAAAATAATTTATATTAAAATGTTTTCAATTCAGTTTATTTATATAGCACCAAATCACAACAACAGTTGCTTCAAGGTAAAGACCCTACAATAATATGAGAGAAAACCCCAACAATCAGATGACCCCCTATGAGCAAGCACTTGATGACAGTGGGAAGGAAAAACTCCCTTTTAACAGAAAGAAACCTCCGGCAGAACCAGGCTCAGGGAGGGCAACCGGTTGGGGGTGAGGGGAAAAGAAGAGAGCAGAGAGAGACAGGATAAAAAATACACTGTGGAAGAGAGCCTGAGTTCAATAATAACTGTTGATTAAATGCAAAGTGGTGTGTAAACACACAGAGTGTATAAAGTTGTTTAAGAGCAAGAATTATCATCAGTTGTTAAGAACTTTTCTATTCTTTTATTTCATCTCTGTGAGAAAACAACACCATCCACAATTGATCTTCAAACTCTGCTAATGAGCTACACCAAGACCTTTATGTTTTCTACCTACCAGGCACATTGGTCAGGTTGCTGTTGTGGTGGTTACTGATATAAATTAACTGCTTCCACAGAGAGGATTTTGTCTCACCCTTGGACTCCAGCTCCACCTTCTTGGACTATAGGACTGCTGCTGCTGCTGATAGTTCTGGTTCTGCTCTGGAGGGTCAGTCTAAACAGGAGCTGCAGCAGGTGGAGAAGAGGTTTATGTGCTGCTATGCATGAGTCTTAATGAGGTTGCAGAGCAAAACAAGGACTGCTAGCTGCAGTCCAAGATGTTGGAGTTCCTCACCAGCATGAGAAAATGATCTCAGAATCAGTTAATTATATTAGTCTGTTGCAAAACATTTGGTAAATATAATTTCTTTAGAAGAGACTTTTATGGGGTATTATTTATTAATTCAGTGGAGAAAGCCTGTCACAAAAGGAGCATGCACACATAAACACGCTTAAGCTTCCACACATCTCTCCACCACCACAAATAGACTTCAGGTCTGTCGGAAACACTGTTTCAGGGTGTGTTGGTCTTTTCAGTGTGATCTTTATGGTGTTCTCTGTTTCTTTTAGGAATTGTCTTTGGTTGTTTAGGCTTTTATTTGAGAGTAACAGTAAAGGACAGAGAGGAAGGTGGGAGAGGCAGAGGGAGGGGAAGACACGCAGCGACTCATTCTGCTGCAGTAAAGACAGAAGCCTTTAGTCAACCCGGTCTCATGGAAGTTTGTGAAATAGTCATGTGATGTTTTTGTGATTCGTGTTGACGGACACAAATTTTCATACATTTTCGTGTTCCTCAGCACGAGTTCAGTTTCATGTTACTGATCGTAAAGTAGAGAATCGGACTTGTTATTGCCTTTACATGTAATCCTTAGCCCTAACCCTAACCGTACCCTTTTCAGACACGATTGTGTCCTTGTGTTATTGAATATGTAAGTCCTATGAGGTTATTTATTAGGGATTTAATGAGTATATATGTGGTTTTTCAAGGTGAAGTGATTTTCATGTTGTTTCGTGCTGCTCAGCACAAATGTTCGTTTTGTGGTGCTCAACACGACTTCATTTTCGCGCTGGTCAGGACGAATTGTATTTTCGTGGTACTGAGCATGAAAATAAATGAAAATTCATGTTCAGTACCACGAATCTCAAAACGTGACATTTCGTGACTATTTCACGACCTTCCATGAGACTGTGTTGCTTTAGTACAAGGGACGCACAGAAGTGCACCATAGGGCATTTTTACACCTATAGTTTGTTTACTCTGGTCCCAATCACTTGATGAGTTTTAAACTTGTAGCTTTTTCCTGTAGCTTTTTCACTTCAAGTGAACTCCAAGTGAACCAAAATGCATCATTGCAAACCACGTGCGAATGTTCAGTCCTGTGCTGTGTTCTGAACTATTGGAGAACATGGAGAATTTACATTCATTTCACACATAGTTGCTAGCCCATACTGACCTTTGCACACTTATGGTACCCCACCACATTCCAGAATGCAAAGGATACGTGGCTATGGGAAGGTGTTAAGCTCAAACTTGCAGCGTACACCTTGCAGTTGGGTCAGATCGAGGTCAGATCACGTTCACACCATAAACAAACCGCTCTGGAGTTCGTTTGGAATCGGACTGAGACCACTGATTGTTTTTTTTGTTTCTTTCTGTGTCTTTTATGCCTTATGCGAAGCTCTTTCTATGCAGAGTCTGGCTTGTCTTACATATGGCTGTAATGTAGAGGTGTCCACATACTTTTGGACACATGATGCCACATAATCACTTCTAAAACCATTAAATCATTTGAGAGAATATAGACTATCATGCACCCCAAAGTCAAACATTTGCAGAATTAAACCCCCCTTAACTTGTTAACTTGTTTGACATGTTTAGCCGCATGTTCTCCTTAAATTGCTGGCTGTTTGAGTGGTGTACAAAAAATGATGTGGGCTTTATAGATACTTGGGAAACTTTCTGGGGAAAACCTGGTCTTGTTAGGAGAGACGGCATCCATCCCACTTTGGTTGGAGCAGCTCTCATTTCTAGAAATCTGGCAGAATTTATTAAACCCCCCAAAACGTGACTATCCAGAGTTGAGACCAGGAAGCAGAGTTGCAGTCTTACATGCCTCTCTGCAGCTTCTCTCCTCCTGCTATCCCCCCAAAACCCCATCCCCATAGAGACTGTGTCTGCTCCCAGACCATCAAAAAACAAACCAAAAATCAGCAAAAACCAATTTAAGCATAAAAATTCAGAAAGAAAGAACAATATAGCATCTTCAACTGCACCAAAGAGTAAAACTGTTAAATGTGGATTTTTAAACATTAGGTCTCTCTCTTCTAAGTCAATGTTAGTGAAAGATTTAATAACTGATCAACATATGATTTATTCTGCCTTACAGAAACCTGGTTACAGCAGGATGATTATGTTAGTTTAAATGAATCGACACCCCTGAGTCATACTAACTGTCAGAATCCTC
>VUQS01055278.1:0-16176 GCA_015108495.1 Heterochromis multidens | reverse complement strand
ACAGACAAAAAAAAAAAAAATTCAAAAAAAAAAAAAAAAAAAAAAAAAAAAAAAAAAAAAAAAAAAAAAAAAAAAAAAAAAAAAAAAAAAAAAAAAAAACAAAACAAAACAAAAAAGAAAAAGAAAAAGAAAAAGAAAAAAACAAAAAAAACTTAGCTTTATATCCATCTCAGAGAAAATGTGGAGGCAGAGGAAAAAGATCCATTTCCCCTTTTCCAGAGAGTGGTTTTGCAATCTTATTTATCATGAACAACTTGGAATCATCATGAATTGTTTTTGTTTTCATCTAATGATCTATTCTTACAAAGAAACAGTAATACATATGAAACAAATTTGACTTCATACATTAAAGATGCTGCTGGTACTTACTTTAGTACATCCTCCGTTTTTACAGGAAGTTCCAATTTTGATCTCATCACTTTCTTCCTCTATCAAGACAAAGAATTGATCCCATGAAGAAAATTGTAAAACAGTACATTTACACTTATGACGTTTTGTCCTCTCCCCGATAGCTTTAACTCAAATTCTATGATGTGTATGACATGGGTGATGGCAGATTCCCAGCGGCCTTCCATTAAGTTCTACTGACACCATGAGCTTTCTGTCAATAATGAAAGCAGTAAATGGAAGATGACAAAATAAAAAAGTAAAATAAAAGGAACTTCAGCTCTTACCTTTTTTCTCTGCAGCATTTTCAGTTAATTTAAGTTTCTCCAAAGCCTGCTTCAGAGATGCAGAGACTTTATGCTGCAATCTCACCATTGGCTCATCAGGACTGTAACAACAAATATATCAGGAATTAAACTACTATTAAGAAAAAAAGTGTTTGTTTTTTTTTATTTGTAATAAGCATTTTGAAGGGTATCTTATTTTTGTGCAAACCCAACCAAGAGTCTATACTCAGCTTGAAAAGGGTTTTACTATTCAACAGTAACTACTTCAGCAGCTGCCCATCCACTTTCTTTTAACTGTGGGGGAAAGTAACAAGGTTAAAAAACCTCGGTAAGAACACCTCTGAGTATCCCATGGATGCTTAGCATACGTTTGAAGACTGAAGTCCTAAAAAATGCCCTGTGAAAAGAGCTTATTCTTCTTGACAATTTAGTTCTTTTTACTTTAGATTCAACCACAATAATCTGTTCAACTGCATAAACAACACAAAAACATGATGCCTCCAGGAATGGCTGTCACTGACATGGAAGTATAAAAAACCATGGCTAAAGCCGACCTTGGTCTGCATATCGCCTCCTGAGGTTTCGGTGCAGAGATGATGTACTCATTAAACTTTGGTTTTTGGTCCTCTAATTCCTTCTTTTCTCCTGACGATGTCACGTCTGGTTTCACCGGCTCAGGGGGCTTCTCTTTGTTGTGGGGACCTTTTGTACAGCCCTGTGAGGAGAAGGTCACTGTGTTGGACTCACAAAAAATAAATGTTCAGGCTGTTATGGCCACGGCAAAGGTGGCAGTCAATAGCTATGAAACAACAGACAATGGAGACAACACCATGGAGAATAGAGTGAAGAAAATGATTAAGGTTAAACAGAGAACTTACAACAATGCTGAGGAAGTCTGAGAAGTCAGTAGTTCTTCTCTTGCAGCAGGACCATCCCTGAAGGAAGTAACAAACATTAACTTTGACCAAATAACTGGAAGAGGATACAAGCTAACTGTGCATTTTCAGGCATTTTACCTTCAAGGCATCGTGGAATACTGGGACTCCTGGATGATAGGTGCAGCCATCTGTGAAAACAAAATACATCTTTGATTAACTTTGGGGGGAAATTGTGCAGTTGTGGGAACAATGAGTGTTTACAAGTTTCTCCTAAATGGCCACTGTGGAAAACTGTACATTTCTTTTGAAAAATGCTGACTGTAGCTGTAGAAAAGCAGTCTGAATTTTAGGGAACTTTATAAAATGGTGGCTATTTGCAGTCAACTCTGGCTACTAAGTGTATTTTATTTAAAATGTAGTGAGAATGATTTAAGACATAATGTTAGAATTATGACCTGACATTCTGAAATTTATGTATGCAAACTGTAGGATGCAAATCATATATAACAATGATTATAAGAAGTGTTTAACAGGTTACTGCATAGCCAGAATAGCATGAGCTATGTGTTAAAAGAGCAAGAAAATAAACACAGAGGCACGGAAAGATAATAATTTGTCAATGAACCAAACAAAAAAAATAAATAAATTAAAAAAAAAAAATAATAATTTTTTTTGTAACTTACACAAAAAATAGACTAATTTTTATAATGTGAGCAAAACTGTACTACACAGAACACAAAATAAATTATATAAATACACAATTTACCAGTTATTATTAAAACTATCAGAAAAAAATATTAACTACAAAAAAAAAAAAAAATCCCCCCAAAATACTAAGTATGAACATTTTAAACTAATGGGTTCATGATATACTTTAGTCACACTACCATCATCATTATTAGAGGTTTTACTGTAACATAGATTCTTTTTTTTCTCCATGTACTCTTTAAAAATAAATCATTGCAGAATGAATAAAGGAAATTGGCTGGTGAGTACCATAAATCAAGCATTTTCCCTGTAGTACAGCCAGAGCCGTGCCCACTCTGTGCTTCCTGACTTTGACACACCTCTTGCATACCTCTAAAGGTAAAGATAATATACTCTACTGTTATGAGAAAAGAAGCATCCTATTAAAATGGAAATCAGACTTGACTCCTACACTGTGGGTGTACACAATGTTAGATTACTTGAGGATAGAGGAGGACCGTTCTAAATTAAGGGAATAAGTCACTTATTGAGGTTTCTGTCAAGGGAGCTGAAGACAAAAATGCAATCTTGAAAGTTTTTTTTTTTCTTTTTAATCTGTGGTTTCATATAAACAGTGCTCTTGGTCTCATAAACACACCTGTTGCAATGATAAATAAGGAAAGTCAAGATTTAGAAACGGATTATCATGACAGTAATCTACCGACTCCACAGTATGGGGGTTTTCTTGGGTTACTGGAAATGTGCAATGATCACAAAGTTGCCATATGTCAAAAAAACAGGACCATAAACTGTGTGACCGCCCGGAAACACCAACTTAACCCTGGGCCTCCTCTACATGTCATATACCTATATTCTTTAAAAATTAGAAAAGGTAACAATATAATTGAAATAAAGAGGGTTGGTTTTTTTTGGCTCGACTGAAACATCTTTGTCCCCCATGGCATCTTAGTTAAATTACAGACTTGGTCCCTGTTTTAGAGACATGTAAACATACCATGTTTGCCTTTGTAAAACATCCTGATTTCTAACTGAGGCCCCTGGTTGTTGGGGCTGCTCTTACTTTCACTTATCAGTGTTTAGCTGCTGGCAGCAAACACTCTGGGCTCGAAATACAGTTTGCCGTCCCTCAAGGATAAACCTGGCAGTCAGGAAAAAGATAATAATATATACATTGTACTTCTTTCCATTCCGTGTGTGTCTCAGAGAACGTAGTTTCCCCCTACTAATTTTAAATCTTTGACTGTCAAGGGCAGACATACCAGATATAACTGCATATTGAAACATGCGGCAAGTACAGAAAACACAATCAAATACAGGCACCATGTAGACTTGCCATTAGATGTAATACAGCTGAGTTGTGTGATTGGTTGTTAGCTCAACTTTCAACATCAGTGTCAGATAGTTAACCTCAGCAACCTCACAAGTCACAATGGCGCTCATCACTTTTAGCTGATACATTTCAGAGTGTCTTTTGTGTCTGCAGCTGATTTCATCACAGTTGTGTATCATAGTATAGCAGCCCTTGTTACCTAAATGTGCATGTGTTTACCTGTGTTTCTTCTAGTTATGTGTGTTTTAAGGTTTTGGTACATTTTTCCCCACTGTCATGCTAAAAAGTGATGGCTGTTATTTGCCAAAAAATGATTGTAGGTATTTAAACTGTTGTAAATGAGCTGTTGGCCTAGAATCTGTCAAACATGACTCTCATGAATGATATCAAGTCATTTTGAGCCAGAAGGGACATTCCTGTCATAAAGTAGAAGCTGCAATCAGTTTTTGGGAAAAGTGACTTTCATATATCCCTTATTTATCCCGAGCGAACATCTACTTTATTCTTTAGACAACTACAAAAGTTCAATAATTCCCAATAATTAATAATTCAACCACACAATTACTCGTCGGATGGAATAACATCATGACAACGGCTGCATGTATCGAAGTGAATGAAACATACAACGCTAACTGTTAAAAAACGCGACTGCTCCATTTACACTAACAGTGGAGCTGAACAGGTAAAGTTGTGAACGTGTGTAACGACCTACAGCAACTTTATGAGTAGGAAAACCGTGTTTTTGAAACTTTAAACCGCTTACTGCGTCCCGGAAAGTCTAACGTTACCCTTGAACCACAGGAGCTTAACATGCTAACTACAGCACGATAACACTAACTCACAGAGGGCCCACGTGTTACCTGCCACCAGACCTCAAGACCGGTGTTAATGAATTAAGTTGAGCAGCTAACTGACATCAGGTTAGCAACACGGGCCCATCCGGCCTGCTCACGGTAGAAATTTCCAGATGATGAGAGGTTAGCTTGCTAACACTCAGGGAACATTCAATGGACACCGATAGTAAAGTAAGACCACTCACCGGCTGGGTTATTTTCTGGATCAAACCGCTGTCCACATCCCTTATTATAACACAAAGCAGACATGGTGGCTGGTGGGACAAGTACAATGAGTAACCAAATTTCTAACTAACCACTACAGAGCTCGTGTGTGAGAGACACAGTCGCCGCCGTTGCTTTAAGGTGCTGAACAGTGGACTTCCGGATGTTGTCGGCTGCACTCGGCAAAGATCGGCGCTTGCCCGCCGCCACCTCCAGCCTGTGAGCGCACTCCGGTCCCACACAGGCGACAGCTGATGCTGGCCGCTTCCAAACTTGCAATAAGCGGCGTCTTCTCTGTGTCACATCTATCTCGGACCTTAACCTTCCAGCAAACGAATATATAACTTCTCTATTGTTAGTTTTGTTGTAACTATTGCAAATATAAGCCGGGATAGCCCACTGCACTCAGGCTTACAGTTGTCAGGTGCATGGAACGGGGGCAATAGCCATATAGTTTTACGAGGATAGCTGCAGTGTACTAGATAACTGCCTATCGGGATATATCTAAAGGTTTTTTCGCGCATCCATAAGCGGCCATTTTGCCTTTCATTCGTTTTTTTTAAAAAAATAATAATTGAGAGAGAATGGGAAAGGATTTAATTTCACTGATTACATCGGTTTCATCTAAAGGTAGGTCACTTTGCAATGTGTAAGTGAAGTCTTTACATATGTATACAGTACAGATGTATACAGTACAAATGTATACAGTTAAGCGACAGACTGTAGCAACAAAGTGTAAGTTAATAAACTCGTGGATTTTGCACAGAGGCGTGCTTCACTGGATCTGCATCACTGTGGGACACGATTGTGCAGATCTCCCGGGACAGTTCTCAGCGGGGAATGTTGATGTTAAGTCGCTGGATTCCGACAGGCTTTTTTTTGTGGCGAAAATTGATAGAGTCCTAGCTATAGATCCAGTATATTTCAGTGCTTGTCGAAGTTGAGTCATGATCATGTAGAAGCTATGATTTATCTAAAGCAATAGTTAAAATAATTATATTATATTATATTATGTTATATTATATTATATTATAGGCAACAGAAGAAGATTTTTTTTTTTTTTACTTCTTTGTTTTCATTATTTTCCCTTTCTTGTTGTCTGACACTTGTTTAATTGGTTTTGAATTTGTGGTCTGTGCTAATTTCTAGGAAGTGTAATATTTTTACAATGATGTGTCTGTTGTAATTACATTTTCTTTTGTAAAAAAAAAAAATCCCTGCCCCGTTTGTCTACGCTAAAGTAATGTCTGTTTTTGATAGTCTTTATAGTTACTGTGATTGTTACCGACCCCTGTTATTTTATTTAGATGGCATG
The DNA here is from genome assembly GCA_015108495.1 of Heterochromis multidens. Taxonomy (NCBI): domain Eukaryota; kingdom Metazoa; phylum Chordata; class Actinopteri; order Cichliformes; family Cichlidae; genus Heterochromis; species Heterochromis multidens. Next base: position 10,213 of record VUQS01055278.1, on the reverse strand, counting down.
ATGTGTTTCACTGAGACTGTGTAAGTGAGCTGTGGTGGGAAGTTAATTCGCTGCTTCACAGCCTTTCTCGGTGTTTGAATGCAAAGTGTAAGCACCATCATATCAATGTAGTGATAATCATTGCCTCTAAAATGTCTGTTCACTCAGTTTTCTATCAAACTTTAAGCCTGCAGAATACACATCCCTAGCAAATGACCAACTAAATCCAGGTTTGCTTGTTTTTTTTATTGTGATTCTTTCCAAATACAGGGTGACTGGGTGATGGAATAGTGATGAAGCCTAATCGGTGGGGAAATATGCTTCCTCTGCCCAGCTTCTCTCTTCCTTTCCTTTTTATTTTCTTCTTCTTCTTCATCTGTTTCCACTCAGCCCGTGCCCAGTTCCTGCCAGATTCTAGAGCAGGGCAACGCTTGCTGCTCTTCACTCAGCCTGCATATAATGTGTCCATTTTTGAGAACTCTGCTGCAAGAACCTATACCAGAAGTGAGGTCAAAATGGGCATCATTCTCGGGCCACCTTGGTCTTTTGAGATAAAATATTCCATTGTATCTGGAGATAGTGAAGGCATCTTTCAGGCTGAAGATTTTGTAATGGGAGATTTTTGTTTTCTCCGCATATGCACTAATGGAGGTAGTGGTGGCATACTGAATCGGGAAGTACAGGACAATTACACTCTGACAGTTAAGGCATCTGCCCCAGGGGGCCTAGAGGCCTTAGCCACTGTTTATATCAGGGTCTTGGATACAAATGACCTCCGACCTCTCTTTTCCCCAACTTCCTATTCATTTGTTGTTTCTGAGAGTGCCCCTTTGGGTGCCAGTATAGGACGTGTAACAGCCACAGATGCTGACGTGGGCTCGAATGGAGAGTTCTACTACTTTTTCAAGAATAAAATAGATCTTTTTGCTGTTCATCCAACCAGCGGGGTCATTACCCTGACGGGTCGACCAAGGATGGACAAACAGGACCGATTTGAGCTGGAGGTACAGGTGGTTGACAGAGGGATGAAACTCTATGGGAACAGTGGTATCAGCAGCACAGCAAGGCTTGTCCTAACTGTGCAGCGGGTAAATGAATTTGCTCCTGTTCTCAGTGCGGTCGCTGTTGTTCCATCGTGGGAAGACAAGGACCCGGTGTATGTCATAATTACTGTGGAGGACAAAGATGAAGGGCTATCTGGGGATATAGAGTGGGTGTCCATCATTGAGGGTGATCCCTTTGAGCAGTTTGTGGTTGATCGTTCTCCTGTTGGGAATGAGTATAGAGTTAAAACGTCAGAAGCTGTCAACTGGGTTACATTCCCCTATGGCTGCAACTTAACTTTTCAAGCCAAGGACAGAGGTATGCCTCCCAAGTTTTCTAATACCCAAATTGTTAAGCTGTTGGTTACAAAACCAGACCCAGTGATAGCGAGCTTCGAGAAAGATGTTTATGTAGTCACGCTGAGTGAAATCGCTCCCCCAGGCTCTGTTGTAGAGGTGGTGAAAATATCCCCAGCTCCTCTGAGAGTCAATTACAGCTTCAGCAGCCCCTCAGATCCAATGTACTTTGATATAAGCCCTTTGACTGGAGTTATTATGACCACCAGGCAGCTGACAAGGATATCACAGGATTTCATGGTGATGGAGGTAGTTGATATGATAAGTCAGCAGCGAACAAGTGTCCAAATTCAAATCGAGGATGCTAATGACAACTTTCCAGTGTTCAACAAGCCATCCTATTATATTGCAATCAATGAGAGCTTACCTGTAGGTACAGTTGTCCTTGTAGTTTCTGCTGTAGATGATGATAAAGGGGAGAATGGGTACGTAAGTCACACAATTAGCGGTGAACAGTCTCTTCCATTTAGCATAGACCAGAAAACAGGGCAGGTAAGAATTACTAGAGATCTGGACTTTGAGTCATCAGATGATATCTATACTTTTGCAGTGCGTGCCTCTGACTGGGGTTCACCCTATAGAAGGGAGAGTGAGGTTAATATCACCATACGTGTAATAAATATCAATGACAATCAACCTATTTTTGAGAAGGTTTCTTGCAGAGGAATGATAAGCCGTGATTTCCCTGTCAACCAGACTATTGTCACCTTGTCGGCAATTGACATGGATGAGATAGGACTAGTTGAGTACAAGATACTTTCTGGAAATGAGTTAGATTATTTTAGCTTGAGTCCAGACTCTGGGGCTTTGTCACTGAAAAGCTCGTTAGCAGTGGATAGTTTAAAAAATGGGGTATTCAACCTCAAAATTGTTGCAACAGACGGAGAGATGTTCTCTGATCCTACATTTGTGAATGTATCAGTGGTGAGGGGTAGGATGCCACCCAGAGGGTTCAGCTGCAAGGACACAAGGGTAGCCCAGCTTTTGGCAGAAAAAATGGTCTTAAAAGCCTCTGCTATGGCTAGATCAAGACCAGATGAGAGCTACACAGATATTTTCTCTACAAACAAACAGCCTCCGCAGTTTGAAGCCTTGCCTACGAGCATTCTTGTGAGAGAAGACCTCGTTCCTGGTGCCAGTGTATTTCAGGTGCGAGCACGGGATGGTGACACGGGCTTCAATGGCCGTGTTCTCTTTTCCATTTCTGATGGTAACAAAGAAAACTGTTTCAATATCAACATGGAGAGTGGGTTGATAACTGTACTGCAGCCACTTGACCGTGAACGAGTGGATCGTTACTTCCTTAATATCACCATCTACGATCAGGGCATTCCTCAGATGTCCAATTGGAGACTACTCACAGTGATCATTGAGGATACAAATGACAATGACCCCCAGTTTTATCAGGACAGCTACTCTGCCCTTGCTTCAGAAAACTCAGCCATTGGCATGGAAGTTATTACCATCACTGCATTTGACAGAGACATGGGTCAAAATGGACAGCTGTCTTATATAATGCTTACCAGTGTTCCTCAGTTTGGTATTGACAGTGAAACTGGAAGTGTATTTGTTGCTAGCCAGCTGGATCGAGAAACACACCCAATATTCATATTGAACATTGAAGTCAGAGACATGGCTGAAAGAGGCACTCGAAGGTCATCAGTGACTACCTTAAGTATAATCTTGGAGGATGTCAATGATTGCGCTCCAGCTTTCATCCCTACCAGCTATAGTGCTCGAGTACTAGAGGATCTCCCTCCAGGGACTGTGATTACCTGGGTGCAGGCTCAGGACCCAGACATTGGACCTGGAGGACAAATTCGATACTCCTTAATCAATGACTTTAATGGCACTTTTGAGGTAGATGATGACACAGTTTGAACAGAATTTTGCATACATTCAGCCTCTTTTTATTGACATTTCATAAAGTATAGATTGTTTATGATGTAATGCTTTTTATAGATCGGTCCTGTGAGTGGGGTATTGAGGATTAGAAAGGAGTTGGACTTTGAGAAACAACAGTTTTTCAACTTGACGTTACTTGCTGAAGACAGAGGAATACCCAGTCTTAGGAGCCAGACGTTTGTAGAGGTAGAGGTGCGTAGCACACACCCTGAAATCTCCTTCTTCTTTTTTTGGCTTCTCTTTTTAGGGGTCGCCACAGTGGATCATCTGCCTCAGTCTCACCCTATCCCTAGCATCCTCTTCTGTCACACCAACCCTCTGCATCCATAAATCTTCTCTGTGGTCTTCCTCTTTTCCTCCTGTCTAGCAGATCCATATTCAACATCCTTCCACTATCCCTCTACTATACATGTCCAAACAATCTCAGCCTTGCCTCTCTAACTTTGTCTCCAAACCATTCAACCTGAGCTGTCCCTCTGACATACTCATTTCTAATCCTGTCCATCCTGGTGACTAACAAAAATCTTAACATCTTCAACTCTGCCACCTCCAGCTCAGCTTCCTGTTTTTTTTTTTTTAGTGCCACTGTCTCCAAACCATACATCATAGCAGGTCTCACTACCATCTTGTAAACCTTCCCTTTCATTGTTGCTGCTATCCTTCTGTAACAAATCACCCCTAAGACTTGTCTCCACCCACTCCACTCTGCCTGCACTCCCTTCTTCATCTCTCTTGTGCACTGTCCAGAAAAATTCCAATGATAAATTTTGTCAACTTACATTATCATTGATATATTAGGTTAGTTTCAAGGTTCTAATTGTTGATGTTCTTCACTCATTTTTATGACACTGGCTAGTTAGATGATTAAATCTGTGACAGCATTTAGTTCATGGTACATTTAACTTCCAAGACAGGCAATAACACATACAACAGTGAAATATAAGGACAGTTTACTGTTGTCCCACAGTTACATACTACAGGAACTACACACAATATCACACAGTTTTTCTGTCCAAATTAATGTGCACCATTACATTTCTTCAGGTGGTGGATGTCAATGAGAATTTGTATGCACCCTACTTCCCTGACTTTGCTGTGAGAGGCTCCGTGAAGGAGAACTCTCGTGCAGGAACAAGTGTCCTGACAGTCAGCGCTAAGGATGACGACAAGGGACGAGATGGCGTGCTGAAGTACTCTATCCAAGGAGGCAGCGGGCTGGGCACTTTCACCATTGACGAAGACACAGGTGTGACACAAGATCAATTTTTAAGCCTATTTATGTAAAGTGAAAATCCAATAACCTACAGTGCCATGCTTAGAATATCAACATCTAAATGAATTGCGAATTACTGCATATTATAGGAAATCTTTTCACATGCCTTCGAATATGGCTTGTCTAGGTTTTTATTTGTTTTCTTTGATTGTGTCATTGTCACAGTGTGATTAGGTAGTTGGAAAGAATGTATCATCACTTATCAGTTCTTGAGTGAATGTGTATATGTGTGTTACAGAAAGAAATTTGAAGAGAGTGCGAGGTATAGCGACAGTCACTGTGTTAATGGGGCCTCACGTGGGAGCTGTGTACTGGGAGATCATTACTGTAATGAGGACAGCATGGCAGCCACATTGGCTGGGCCTCAGGCCGCTCTGTACAACTCATCCAGTGCTGCGCGGCTAACATTGATCAAGGCTCTCCTGCACAACAGCCCCGTCCTTTCCAAGTACGGAGAAACCACTATGACTTATTTAAGGAGGCCTGACCCAAAATAAGCATGCACGCTCCAACTTTCCTGCAGTGTGAAACTGTAGCTGAAAACATGTTGATCCAAACAAGAAGCCATGACTCACTCACCCAGGGATAAAATAAATCAAATACCCAATATGAAAATAGGACGCCTAATTTTAGTGCATATTAGGTCACATACTATATATGTGCAACTTAAATTTTTCTCTCAGCTGTGAGTATTGTTATCACTATTGTTGTCGCGTTACAAAACTTAAAACCTGAAAATTAATAACATGAGCACATGGATAAGATCTTACCATTTGCTATTTTTTTCATCAGGGAAACAGCAGTGTTGTGGGCATATAGATGTTAGCTTAAATGTGAGACCAATTATAGCCACTGTCAACAATACTTTTCTATGATAACCTCAATAAGTGTGAGTGAGAACTCTTGCTTTTCCACCAAGGCTCTGTCTCTGTCCATGATACTGAAGCTGTTAAACCTAAAGTTTCAGTGGCTGTCTATGGTGCTGAAAAACTGAAACTTCAGGGCTGAAACCAGTTCCTCATTTGCTCATTCCCTACATGACACTTTATAGTGAATGAGACTTAATATACTACTGATAAGGTTTATTACTGGCAGGTAGTAAGCCTTAGCTTTCTCTTTCTTCTTTACATGGGAAATGTCTCTGATCCCTGCTTAAAATAAATATACAGCTTAATTAAGTGTGAATTATAGGTTATAGGTAACTTTTATACCAGTAAATTTATACTGCATATACATACATTCACATATTGTATGTGTGCTGCATATACTATACTCATTAACAAAATGTTTTACAGTGCATATACTGATCCATACAAATGTCTGTAATAGTGTTTGGAGTTTTTATTCACTTGAGTATTAATACCTCAGTAAGGAGCATCAGAGCCAGTGAGAACGTTTACTGAGTGTAGATTTTCCAGGGGAAATCAGACTGCTTGTTAGAGCAGAAAGTGAAGGGAGAGGGAAGTGGAAGTGAAGCGAAGAGAGGAAGGAAAAGCATGCAGGGGAGTCGGGAGTACATAAAAAGTGTCAGAAGAAAATACGGCTTTCTTCCTCCCAGACCTATATATATATATATATTTTAATGTCTTCTGGAAAGTTTTTTTTAACTTGGAGTTTTTTTTTTTCCTAAGCATGTGAAATGCTAATGCCTTTTTGCTATCGGAGGGTGAGATACAGTAAGAACATGCCAAGTTTTCCTTTATCATCAAGTGCTTCATTTTATCGTGTAGAAGTCAGTGTTGTCAGGCATGGACAGAGTAGCACTGCTCTATCCTCCCACCATGCATTTAGCTGCCATGTTGAGTGGCTTTGCTCTGGCTGCTTGTCAATCTGTGGCTCTTAGTGCCAGAACTAAATATGTGATGAGAGAGTGAGACGGACAGTGAATGAGAGTGAACGAGACAGAGAGAAAAATAGGAAGAATGAGAACTCTCTTTTGTTTAACCCGACTCAGCTAATGCACCCCTTACTCCCACCCTCACTTGTAGTTTGTAAATTAGCTCTTTGATGCATCATGCATAGCCCATGACACCCCTATTGTCAGTCATAGCTGCTGTTAATGAGTGCCCTCTTTTCCCGCGTTTGATATTTAGATGTTTAAGATGATTCAATCATATGTGGGTGGAAAGTACTGGGGCTAACAGGAAAGAAGACGGATCTTTTCTGGCTTAAAACCTTAGCTCCCCTGCACTTTGAACAAAAATTTGTATTCCTGTCATTGGTTAGGGGGGAAAGCAAGCCCTGCAATTTCTCATTGGACAGCTGTCAGACGCCACTGCTCCTCTATTAGTGGGCTTGCAAGCTCAAGGATTTGTCACAGTCAGGATAAAGCATTCTTTAAGTTACAGGCAAACACTTTTAAAAAGCAGTCAGTCTTCATTTATTAAAAATGAATGGGCCATATTTTTTTGATGTCTTCTTTTATAGCACAGGCAGAGCTATTCAGTTGTGTCTCAACAGAGAAATGCACACAATATTTTGTCATCAATCTTGGGATCGATTATTTGATATGGTAGCATTAATTAAAAAGTGGGATCACAAAACCTGTTTCTCAAGAATGGGGAAGCTGAATAGAGGTGACAGATGGATGTAAACCCAACCATACGCTGAAGTTCTAGATTAGAAAATGTGCCGTGACCCTTCAATTTTTTGTTCACTATTTGAAGTGTGTTATTTATGGTGAGAATGGATGCTGTCGAGTCAGATTTATATTGAATTCACTGAATAGTGCCTGTCGGTCTTAAAGTTCAAAGAGCTTTAGAAACAGCCAGCTCTGTTTTCCTTGTCTCTCTGTCAAGCTGTCTGACAGAGATGAGGTTTGAAAAGGACATGGTCAAGGACGACAGGGCAAGGATGTGTCTTAGCAAACACTTTAACTATGCATTGTGCATGTCCTGGGCAGCGGCTTAGTCATAATCACATACTGCCACTTTCTGGTGATATTACCACACCTTTGGTTTCTGATTTATATGTGTGTACCTGGGAATGCAGACCTTGTGGCTGAATGGAAGGCCAAGTTATGCAGCAGATCTGCAGGATGACAGCAAATCAAGGTTTTTTTCCCTCTAACACCACAAACAAATTATTAGATATGTCTGAAAAGATGGATCAGTTTCTTTTTCAACATATCAAGAAAAGGAGTACTGATGTCAAACTTTTTCTCAGGTTATAAGGTTTTCTTTGAACACATAGTTGTAGCATTGAGCATGTTACCCCAGGGGTTGGAGTCTTGACTTTTTGTACCTCCTAGAGTTTTGGACATAGGCTTTCATTAGTTTGTTTTGGTCAAATTCAAAGATACTCAGTTTGGCCTTGTTTTTGCATAAAAAACCAAAATTTATGTCGTACATATTCTCAATGGTTGACAATGGTCAATGCTTATATTAAACATGGCCAGAGTTTAAAATGATGATGTTGGTTGTTATGATGATGTTAGTTTGTGTACAGTTGATCTCTATACACTTAGACTACTGTAAACCCCTGTTTTCAAAAGGTTTTTCTACTCTTTTGTCTGTGCGAGCAAGGAAAGGGATTATCGTAAATATGGTCATCTGAGAGAACCACCTACTTACGGTTCAGACCATGTTTTTGATAGGGGCAGCCAATCAGCAGGAAGCTGAGAAGCAAAACCACTTTGTCTCAGAAAGCAGATAAATTGAGGGGCTGCAGAAAGGCCCAGTATAAGATAAATAAGGAACTGTGAGTCAATGCAATTGCTACTCTAGTAAAGTCCAAGATTAAAACATGGAGTTGGAATTGAGCGTAATAGATCAACTTTGTGCAGCACATCTTTGGCTATTTATAACATAACAGGAGCTTTTCTTTTATGGTAGCTACAGTACTGTGCAAAAGTCTTGGGCCACCCCTCATGTCTTTATATGTTGCTTCCAAGGAGCCAGACTTGTAATTTTTTAAAGGGGTCTTGATCAATAGTTCTCCAGGCTTTCTGAAGGTCTTTCAAAGTTGCTGAAAGTGGCTGCTTTTTCACTCATTTTCAGTCCAGTTCTTGTACTTGGCCATTTTCAGAGGAATGTTTTTTATTTGTTAAGCCACTTAACCACTGAGCTAAGAATCATTCAAGCACAAAAAGGCACCTAAATCAAGGGATGAACCAGTGTTGTGTCTACAACTAACTGACAACTTTGCAAAGAACCAATTTTAAATTGTATCCTTAGGAACTTTATTACTAGCACCTTGTCACAAAAACACATAATTTGTTCCAATTTCTTTAATTAAATCTACAAAAAATGCCAACGGTAACACAGTTTAACAGGCATAAAATAGTATTTTTGCACCAACAGTGTGATTAACAAAGAACTATTAGCTGAAAACCTGTCATATCTTGCCATGGTGTGCAGTGTATCCTTAAAAAAAGAGGAAACTGGACAAATGAAGAACAAAAGAAGAAGTGACAGGCCTTAAAAACTATCTACAGCAGATGAACAGTATCTGAGAGTCATGTCCTTAAGAAACAAAAACAAATCCAGCAAAATCCCATGTGTATTTCCATGTTTCAAAAAAATTGCTGCACATACTTCCCATTTTTTCTAGCAAAATACAAAGAAATGAGGGGTGACTCACGACTTTTGTACAGTACTGTACATGGTTGTAGAATTTTTTAATCATTAGGAATTTGGCATGGCAGTAGGCTAGTCCACCCAACCATCACCTAATACTACTGTGCAACCATAAAAAAGCCAAATTAAATCTAAGCTTACTCACCTGCCCAGGCTCAGCTTGTGTAACATCTTGTTGGGTTTAATTGTATGTAAACTTGGGCATAAATGCTGTGCATACTCGTGCTGTGCAAGCTTTAACAAATGCATTCATCTTGGCTCTTACTGCGTTGGAATGTCTGTCTCTTGAAAGAGCCCTTATTTAACAGAAAACTGCAGATTTGGTGAGAGTTTGTGTTGCTAAGCTGAACCTTATTTTGAGTCTGTGTATTCTTGCTGATATAAATTATACTGCAAGTGTTTGTGTTCTTTTTCTTATTTCTGTAATTCTATGTTTCCTTGTTTAACTAATCAATATGACACTAGTGACCTTGTGCCATTGTATTTCTACCAAGTCATACTCTTGGGAGTGAATAGAAAAGAAAGAAATGAACCCTAAAACCTAGACTGTGTGTATGTGTCATTTTTGGAGTGGTTACGTGAAAAGTCCTGGATGACTGATTTAAAAAAAAAAATGTGCCCATGTGTCATCCATTGTAAGTGTTCTCTTTGTCCCCCAAGAGGTCACCAAAGCTGTCAGCTACTCATCTTCCTTAAGGCCACTAAACACACACCAGTCAATGTATGTGAATGTCTGGATGTCTTTGTGTGTGTGTGTGTCTTTATTGGTGTAGGGCAATTCAGGGTAGATTTAGCACTAAGCAAATAGCAGTGGGAGCAGTTTGGTCAGTTGTGATTAGCTGTAGAGAAGCTGAAACATTGAAGGTGACTACAGTGGCACTACTAATGCCTGTGAATGTCACTGAAGCCAGGACACAAAGTTTAGTCCAAATTTGTGTGTTTGCCCCTGGAAACTTAGTATTCAAAGACATTCCCAAGAGATCTTTTAAGGATTGTAATGTATTTTACAGATAACACCCAGTCTCTCTCTCTCTCTCTCTCTCTCTCTCTCTCTCTCTCTCTCTCTCTCTCCTCTAACC
>VUQS01055277.1:0-11154 GCA_015108495.1 Heterochromis multidens | reverse complement strand
AGCACATTTTGAGCCTCAAAAATGCCTTCAACCTTGTGAGGACCGGCAAAAAGGTCCTCACAACAATGAAATGTCCCCACAAGTATAGTAGCATGGCAATTTTCGGTCCTCACAAAGATCTAAAGACATGTACACACACACACACACACACCCAATAAGGCAGTAAAAATCATGCAGTTCATTTGTTTGACCTTTACCTATTGCTGAAGTGACTAATGGCTGCATGGGCTGGTGTACACACTGGACTGCTGGTGTCCCTAATTAATTATTTCCTTTTTATGATGTTGTTGTTACTATTATTTCAACAGCCTACTAATGTACTTCATATATAAATGATTGCTTTGTAGTCATCATTATCCTGGAAATGTCCTGTGCTAGTTTCCATATGTATTTGCTCTTTGTTTTATGGGAAAAAGTTTGCCTTCAAACTGATTAATCACTGTATAAATAAATAAATTAAATTAACTGTCATCGCACAGCAGCATGTAGCAGCTTAAGTCTAATAAAACTTTCTCTCTTTGTTTACTTGCCAACAGGAAAGAGGAAAAGTGGGCAGCACATGGATTCACCTCCTGCTCTCAAACAACAACATCCGTTACTACACACAGTAAGTCTGATATGCTTAAATGGAAGATGCCCTTCCTTCTGGATTACAAGAAACTGCTGAATCCTCACACTATCAGTACATCTTGTTTGTGAATATTACTGTAAGTTGCAGTGCGTAGGGATCGATATGTTCTGTGCATAAATGAGCTCTTTGCGTAAGTTACATTTAGCCTGATAAGTCATGCCTGTTCCAAATCAGAGATGAGGTGTACAGCACTAAACTGAACTGCTGATGAGTTTTAGGATTACGCACTGTGCTAATTCAGTGGAGCTGATAAAAGCAGTAGGAGGAGTGCTATAACCAAGAGGATGGATTACCACTGTTTCCTTTAACAGATTTGTAATTCTTATCAATTTCCTGTGTTGTGTTATCTGATCGCTTGCTATTGAGATCTATTGTACTGGTGATCTAACAGTGTACAATGGACTGCCAAGCAGGGAGCAGCTCAGCAGCCTAAAGCTCATAATAGCACTGAAAAAGAAAGAGACAGGAAACATAGCTTAGAGCAAATGGATTGGCATATGACTAGATCACTGGTAGCTGGATGAATAGTTGGGTGATTCTGAAAATAAATGTATACTAAATAAGGCTTCATGGCTACATGAATGGAAGAACTAACATATTACTACACACACGAATGCCATCTGTGCAGACTGAAAATATACTCGTATCCTATTTTTTGTGTCTTGAGAGGTAAACTCTGAAGAAAGGCAAAGACATTACTTGTGCTTTAACCTTCTGAGGTCTAAGTTGTCATCGGTGACAACCCAAAACCAATATATATATATATATATATATATATATATTGTGTTGGCAATCAAGAAACAAAGAAAATAACAATTCTAACTGATGCACATCAAAAACTATTCACAATTTTTCCAAAAAACTCAGTTTCATTCTTCTACATATGGGGTTAGGGTTACCACCTATGATGACCTAGACCTCAGAGGGTTAAAATCATTCAGTAGGAACTCAGAGTGGTAGAACCACTGCCATATTTGACATTGTTTGTTACTAGCAATACATAAAAAGAACAGATACATTTATTTACTAGGGAGATACAAACTGTGAAGGTGAGGAACCACTGACTGAGTTTTATCTTTACAACTCCCCTACAAGCCCCTCTTTGCAGTTTTGTTAGCTATTGGAAGTCATTTTGTAAACATTAATGTTTAGTGTGATATATTTCTGCTGAAAACAAGATAAGACACTGAGTTCATACTAAATGAATTTAATTGCTGCCAATCACCGACCTTTATTAAATTTCATTTTGTTTGATTACATCAGAATTTCATCAGACTTTGTACTATTTCAGTCTGTCTGTTTTCCAGTGGGTTTGCCCACATGTGCCCCTTCAGATTCTTCTTTTTTTGGACCATCTGAACAAGCTTCTTGGACTTTGTGTTTGCCTTGATATTTTATAAGTTTCTAAATGAGCTTGGTATTAAAAAATTGCCTTTTGTTCAGCATTTCTGCCCCCAGTGTCCTGCATTTGGGTAGAGATGAAATGAAGACTAGCTATCCTCCATGAATCGGTGTTATTTTAACAAGAACACAACAAATTCAGAATTTACAGTTCTGTGCAATAGTCTTGAACCACCCCTTGTTTCTTTACATTTTGCTTCCAAGGAGTCAGACTGTCTTGAATTTTTAAAAATGGTCCTGAGTAACAGTTCTCCAGGTTTTCTGAAGGTCTTTCTTTGGACTTTGCCAGTTTTTCATTCATTTTTAGTACAGTCCTTGTACCTGACCACTTAACACTGACCTGTGAATCATTCAAGCATAAAAAACCACCGAACTCAAGGGATGAACTAGTGTTGTGTCTACATATAACAGACAACTTAACAAAGAACCGATTTTAAATTGTAACTTTAGGCACTTTGTTACTAGCAGCCTGTTGCAAAAACACATCATTTGTTCCCATTTCTTGAGTTGAATCTATGAAAAATGCCAAAGATAACACATTGTTGTTATCTTTGGATTGTTTTTCTCAGATGTTTCAGTGCTTAACTGGGGGCAGGGGAATTGTGGGAAAACAAATGCAGAGCCTTCTGCTTGTTGTTATTCTCTCGGCCTTTGAGTGTAAACAGGAGAGGAAGCTGGAGGAAATGATGTCACAGTGCTGCTGTTTTCATAAACAGTGTTTACCTGCACCGAACCATATGCCTACCTGTGGGAGCTGTCCATGCGTACAGTATGCTGTTGTTAGGCTAAGTATCTAATGTGGGTTTGTGCTTGATCAAGTTTTTGTACAGTAACAAGAACCACCTGGCCACATAAAAACAAAGAGTTTGGTCATAGGTGATGTTTTCTTTTAACCAACTTTTTTTTCATGCACTTCTGCTTCATTTTTTTTTCACTGAGCCACAGTAGTTCGAGGAGTGAGAATGCATCTTCTCTTGAGTGAGAAAGGTCCACTTCAGTCAGTGAATCACCAGATTCAGAGTTCATCTGTGAAAATAACTATAACGCACATTTTTCTGCTAAATAGCCACACACACAGGTCAGTGGTTTGTATGTTTGCACAACAATTCTCTCTATCTGAAGCAGGCATAAAGGAGCTATGTCTGAGGTCCATGCTCTCTCTCTCAGTAGACATGCCCAGTCATAATTTGTCATTTGTTGAGCTGAGTTTTGGCCTTCACACAGTACCAAAGTCTTTAAAGAGTGGTGTCACGTAGTGGGAGATAGGGAAAGTCCTCCATCCACTGCACAAACTGTTTTACTGTGAACCTGCAATAAGAGAAGTCTGCAGATCAGTGGCCAAGTATGATCAATTTCTTCTACTCTCTTGTAGGCATCATTGGCTAGAAGATCTTTTAACAGTGGAAAGCATCATTAAAATGTTGTGTATTTTGTCCTTTGTGCACCAAGTCCAAGTCAAGAAACACCTCACTACTGGCCATCTTCATATGCTTCTTATGCTTCTCTGTTAAATCTATGCCATAGATAATTCAAAATCACACATTTTTTAAATACAAGAAATAAACCCAAATATAGTTTGATGATTGGAGTAATGGTATTCTGCTTTTTCAGGGCTTTCTCTAGAGAATGTATATAAATGATGGCTGTAGCCTCCAGGTGTGCCAGTGTGCATGTGCTCTAAGCCAACTGGCTGTAAAGGAATCTGTGGGCAAACAACACTTCGACTCCCTTGTCTGTAACAGTTTCCCATTAAGTTTATTATTGAATCAACACAATGGTCTTTTTATATTATAGTCCCCATTACAATGAAGTCTATGGCCTTTTCATGTGCTTTATCAAGTGAGAAGTACTCATTGGTTCCCCAGCAAATCCCAACACAATGTTCTTTTTCACATGATAGTCCTCATCTGTCATGGACCCTGAGTTTTGAGTTCTTGTATTTACTTTTTGGTTTCCTTCATTTATAGTGTTCTGAGTCTTTGGGTTTTGTAATCTATTAAACAAGTATTTCCTGGTTGGTCTTTTTTTATGGGTATAGCCTTAGATTTGTCTTTAGCTTTTCTTGGTTTGCATTTTCCAATCTAGTTTTCTTTGTGATTACAGTTATGTTCCATATTTAATTTCCTTAGGCTTCAGTTTTCCTGCCTCCCTGGTGTTCCCCTTATCTTGTTACCAAGTCTCCATCCCTGTGCTGTTTCTTATGCTACTTCCTGTTTGTTTTGGTAGTCTTTTGTCCTTTAGTTTTACTTCCTCTGTCACTGATTATTCCACCTGTGCACCCAGCTATTCCCTATCCCCCTTAATTAGGCCTTTGTGTGTTTAATAGCCTCAGTTGCCCTTTGTCTTTGTTGCAACGTCTGGTTATCTCCCTGTTGTTCCTCCCTTCAGTGGGGGAAATAATTATTTGATCCACTGCTGTCAGTTGTAGGTTTGCTCATTTACAAAGAAATGAACAGTCTCTAATTTTTATGGTAGTTTCATTTTAATGGAGAGAGACAGAATATTAACCAAAAATCCAGGGAAAAAACACATTATATAAAAGTTTTAAATTTATTTGCATGTTATTGAGTGAAATAAGTATTTGATCCCAAACATGACTTAGTACTTGGAGAAACCCTTGTTGGCAAGCGCAGCAGTAAGATATCTCTTGTAGTTGGTCAGCAGGTTTGCACACATCTCAGGAGGGATTTTGGCCCACTCCTCTTTACAGAAACTCTCTAAATCCTTTAAGTTTCTTGGCTGCCGCTTGGCAACTCAAAACTTTAGCTACCTCCATAGATTTTCTATAAGATTGAAGTCTGGACACTGGCTAGGCCACTCCATGACCTTAATGTGCTTCTTCTTTAGCCACTCCTTTGTTGCCTTGGTGGTATGCTTTGTATCACTGTGATGCTGGGAGACATCCACGACCCATCTTCAGTTTTCTGGCTGAGGGAAGGAGGTTCCCAGCCAAGATTTTATGGTACACGGCCTTGTCCATTGGTGCCTCAATGTGGTGAAGTTGTCCTGTACCCTTAGCAGAAAAATAGCCCCAAAGCATAATGTTTCCAACTCCATGCTTGACTATGGGGATGATGTTCTTTGGATCATAGTCAGCATTTCTCGTCCTCCAAACATGGCGAGTCGAGTTGAAGCCAAAGACCACAGCACTTTCTACCAAGTCTTCTCTGAATCATTTAGATGTTCACTGGCAAACTTGAGACAGTCCTGCCTTCAGGTCATTAACAAGCTCCTCCCGTGTAGTTTTGGGCTGATCCACCATCTTTCTCCTGATCATCCTCACCCCTTGAGGCAAGATCTTGCATCAAGTTCCAGACCAAGGCTGATTGATGGTCATTTTATATTTCGAAAACAGGTTTACGTTGTAGACACATAGGCAACGGATGCTTCAACAGTAGACTTGTTATTAATAAATACGACTTGTGTTGCTGTGGGTGAAAGAAGATGAAGAGGTAATTTAATGACACAAATCAATGGTCCAGATTTAAAACACACTTTACCTGAGATGTTAGCAGGCAAAAGTACAAATTGCTCTAATAACGCAGGGTTATTGCTGTGACTTGAAAAGTGTCTGCTTAGCCTATATATTTTTATTCTCTAAACTGTGTCAAAAAGGTTAGCTAAGTTAGATTAGCTAGATCGCTAAGAGATTATGAGCTCATTTTAGGTTTCTGAGTCATTAGTCTGCCAGCATATTGCTAGTTGCCAGCCAAGAAGCTGATGTACTTTATTATTTTAGTTTGTTAAAGTTTCCTATTCTGGTTGAGTTGAGCTTTTTTGTTTATTTAACTACATTTATGAATAGTGAACTGAAGTACTGTAAGAAATGATGACTTATTGAAAATGTCATTTTTTTATGGATGGAAATACTGTATGTGTTTTTCTAAAATAAATAACAATAATAAAAACAAAACACAACCAGATCCTGCTGAGAGGAAGTCAAAAGGATGTTATTTCATACCTCAGTTTGAATACTGCTATTGATATGGATCAGTTTATGGCTTTTATTGGATTGTAAACTCTGTTTCCTTGTTACATTTACCTTTTGGATGACAACTCAAAGACTGAGAGAGGACGATAGAGAGGGAGAGAAAGGGAGAAAGCAGGGTGAAGACGGCAAAGAGAGAGAGCAAAAAGAAACAGGCAAGAGTGGATGTGTGGCCAATCTCAACACCATTGTTATAATGCCAAGCTAGCTTCTGTTTTTGCACACATTCACTGATGATGATTTCATATAACTAAGCAGTGTTATATTGTTATACAAGTGTGAAACTTATGTCACAAAAACTGGGTTTATTCACCTTATTTACAGATAGTGAAGTTTCTTGGAATGTCTTGTGTGCTTTTCAGTAGCACATTTGAACTGGGGTGTCTAATGCCCTGTGTTGAGCCTTTACAGTCAAGGGAGGGTTTGTGTTAAAAAAAACTTTAATGTAAAGGCAGCTCTCTTACCAATTTGCTTCTTTATCCAGATGTATGGAGTGTCAGTCTCATTTTTCCAGTGTCTGTACTAAATAATGCCACCTTAATTGCTTGATGATTTGGTGGACTGCCTCTATGTGGTTAAGAGGCTGAAACAATGTTGTGCATGTTTCTCCTCTCATCTGCTTTGCTGCAAATTGTTCTTTAACTTACTTTGGAAAATTCTGGTAAACAGGGTTGCGTCTTTGCCTCACGTTTAATAACTAAAGGGTCCACACTGAAACAGGTGCATTAAACTGAAATCTGCAGTTATTCTTCAGAATTATTCGTAGACACTGCAATCAGCCATCCAGCTAATTATTTTTAAGAAACATTGTAACGTCTAGCTAATTGGTAGCATATTGCATTATTTATTTTCTTAAAAAATGTTTTGTGGTATAAGACTAATGATACTAAAAGTAATTTATTAATTATTCTTGTTTTATTAATGTATAAATTGCAATGCACTGTATGAATGACATTATGATTGGGAGCTGAGGCTCCCTAAAGGTTTGATCCTAAAATCACTGTAGAGTCTGCTTTTGGGTACAACTTCCTGCAAACCATTACACCATTACTGTGAAACGAACAAAGAAGCACAATATGTTTTAGGGCAAAGCTTGCACTTGGTTTGTCATGCTACATCCATCTTCTATATGCGTTTCTGTTTCCCCACCAAATGTCACCAAGCTTGGTGTGACATAAGAAAAGTTTTGGTTTAGTCCTGAGCAGGTCCACATTTACAGGGTAACTTAGCAACTCAGTAGCCTAATGTTGTATGCACACACTAACTTGTTTTGTCCAATACTGTATAATGAAGTGACAGACAGGATGGGATTGACAGTAAATATGTAGCTTTTATTGTGGCTTTTGTTGGGAACTTCAAGCAGTCATTGTGGTAGAAGTAAGCGTGATGTTTTACAGTTGAGTCAGGTGAGACAGTCAGAATAGTCCAGCAAAGATTTGTCAGAACATTCAGTTGTATTCAGTTGTGAAACATGGTGTGCCTGGACCCCTGGAAAATGTACTCTGAGCTAGATGTGCATCAGCACAAAATGAATGGCGTCATCCAGAAATCTGTGTAGGACAAAGCAGTTTGTCACATGCAGGTAAAATGGACAATATGTACTGCAAGCATAAAAAAGGAACACGGTTTAACAACTTTTGTCCAGTATAGCAAATTTTTGTGTGCCTTCTCCAGATACTGTAATTGTAAGAGCAATGATAGACATGGAAAATAAATTCATTGGGGCCATTATAGTATAGATTAGATGAAAATATAACAAGACAAGTTAGTTTATTTATAAAGGACATTTAAGAACAACAAATGTTTAGTAAAGTGGCTTATGGAGAGATGAGAAAAAAGGGATTGATCAGATAAAACACAGACGTACATAGGGGAAATTAAATAAGGCTAGACTTCCGAATAAGACTATAACACAAATTGCACTGCATAAAAAACAAAATATGTGAATAAATGTCTTCATAACAAGTGAGAGGATAAAGAAAAGAGGTGGGTATTTACAGGTTTGATAAACATTAATTAACATTAACAATAATTAATTTGATAAACATTTCTAATTGGGCAGAAGATCTATTGTGTGTGTGTGTGTGTGTGTGTGTGTGTGTGTGTGTGTGTGTGTGTTGGGGGACATAAGTTGGCAACATCCCTGAAAAAAAAATGTAAATACATGGATGTAATGTTAATACAATGATATGCACCGACAGCTTAAGATAGTAGGGTAGCGGTGACATCATAACTGTATATTGATGACAACATGATATCATGTTTATGAATATGTGGCATCCAGGGTGTCTTGCACATCTCCCAATTCATGTTTAAGGAGGTCAGAGGCCTCAGTTAAATTAAGTTTTCACGTTGTTTGGTTTGGTATTTATTTCTGATGTAATTTTATGATCTCGTATGCCCCCCTTCATTAATAAGGAGGCTGAGATGTGAATATGTGAGAGTGTATGGGAGCGTGACAGAGGTACCACTGACAAAAGAGCTGCTGAATCACTTTGTAACTGCATGCCACAGGTACAGAATGCTCTTGAATGATGACATAAAGAAAAGGGAAAAGACTCTGCAAAAGGTCAAGAGACAATGGGCTGAGGATGAAACTAAAGAGCTACACAAGAAAAGAACAATTGCCAATATGCAAAAATCTTTTTACAGAAAAGAGGCAGATCACCTGGCAAGCAAGCTGATAACACAGCAGGGACTAAACTGCCACATTTAGTAACAAACTCACACACAATTAAGTGATTTTCATCTCTCGAGACTTATATTTCCTTACACTTTTCTCAGCTTCAAGTAAAGTCATGGGCAAATGTTGTAAGCACAGTAGTTTTAAAAGGAAACTCTGGGATTTAGAGAGTTGACATGTAAATAACATTCCACTACAATACTTTAATTTTGAAAGTCTGACTGCCACTGGCATAATAAGGTGCAAACTGTGGGTGGTGACCGAAAGAATGAGATCTCAGATAGAAGCAGTGTCCTCCAATGGGTGAAGTGTCCTCGATAGGGTGAGGAGCTCAGCCATTTGTGAGGGCCTCAGAGTAGAGTCAGTTCCTCTACTTTGAAAGGAGCTGAGGTGGTTCTGACATCTGACCAGGATACTTCCTGAGCACCTCCTAGGTGAGGTGTTTCGGGCATGTCCTACTGGGAGAAGGCACCAGGGCAGACCTGGAGAGATGCTGGAGAGATTACATCTCTTGGCTGGCTTGAGAACACTTTGATGTCTGTCTGGAAAAGCTAAAGGAGGTGGACAGGGTGAGAAGGTCTGGGTGTCTCTGCTTGGGCTGGTGCCCCTGCAACGTGAACTTGGATAAACAGCAGAAGATGGATGGATGGATGGATACATAGCAACATTAGAATGACATCAATGGATCAACAATTATAATCCAATAATACAACATACAATATTCTGAAACAGGCTACCCCTTCTAAGTCCTTTCACTTTTTTGTATATTTTCAGTTGGTTTTTATGCTAATGATTTTTTTTTTTTTTTGATTTTTTTACTTTCTGTACTTGGCCATACGGTACTTTCATCCCTCTCCCTCTCTGCTTCTCCCCCTGCCCATCCTTTCCTCCATAAACGCTCTAGTTTCCCGCCATCCTCACTCCCTATCATGTCATTAGAGTTTAAATGAGGCAAATTGAAATTGAACTGTGTATGTAAACAAGTGTCGCCTTGTCACTGGATCAATAGAGAAGGCTGCCGCGTGACTGTGACAGTAGATTAATTGGAAATGACAACCAGGCTCGTGGGATTGTTAACTGTTGCACGGAGAAGGATACGTCACCTACAGGCTGAGGCTGAAGGGGCCATTTCCATCATATATGAGCAGAAAGTCAATGCTGTAATCTTCCTCCTTTTTGCCTGCATTCTTACTAGGAAACATGCGTCACTTCTCTGTTGGAGGCACTATTCAGTCTCCAAGGGAAACAGATTAACGCAGTTTTCTAATTCGATCATAGTAATTTTATGAGTCTGTCAACAAGAGGCCTCTGTAGCAGTGACAGAGGATGGCTGCAAAGTGGCCTTTAATTCTGGCTCATATAGTCTGGGAATGAGTCATAAGAGCACAGAGTGAAAGCTACATCATGCTTTAATTTTTTTTGCTTTAAGGCTGACTTTTTCATTATCTAGGATACCTGTGTGCTCATTCACAATGTCACTTGAGCCCCCACTTATTAATTCAGTTGCTGATTTAAGGACTTGCTTATTTGCTCATACATTAATTCGTACGCTGACCTCTTCACCCATTTACGGACACAAATATTCTTCCACTCACACAGGCATTTCTAAATTATTTGCTGACCTTTGCGCAATGTGAGGTGCGGGTGAAATTACTTCTAAAAGTAAACTGATACACGTCAAGATTACTGCCATTATAAAGTAATCCAGGATATTAAAGTGTTACCTACCCAGAAAGTTAAGCCTTTAGGGTGCTATACCTCATGTCATAGTAAGTTGATATCTCCTCCACCATTTAACCAGCAAAAAGCTTGTTGATTTCTGTCAGAGTGACAGTGTTACAACTGAACTAGTCCTGTAAAAAAAAATAAAGTTTTCACAGAACTCTATGCAGTCGATAGGAATTATGAGGGTAAGTAGCAGCCAGGTGCTGCTAATCAAATGTTCTTCATTAAATGATCCTCAGCAAGTGTGATCACCTCTTTTCTACTATACAAAAAGGGGCAGAGCCGCCTCTTTTTGTTAAGGAAACTAAGATCTCTTGACATCTGCAGTAAAATGCTGCAGATGTTCTATCAGTCTGTGGTGGCAAGTGTGCTGTTCTATGCTGCAGTCTGCTGGGGAGGCAGCATCAGAAACAAGGATGCAAGGAGACTGGACAAACTAGTGAGGAAAGCTGGCTCTGTGATTGGAGCCAGACTGGACACGCTGGGGGAGGTGGTGGAAAGATGCACACTAAAGATGTTAGAAGCCATCCTGAACAACTCTGATCACCCACTTTATAACATCTTTATGGAACAAAAAAACATCAGTACTGGAAGACTCCTCTCTCTCCGTTGTAAAACGGAGAGATACAGAAAATTATTCGCACCCACAGCCATCAGGCTTTACAATTTCAATACAAATAGCAGATGAGCTGTCAGACAAATTAATTTCATTCTGGGATCAATAAA
>VUQS01055275.1:16321-45290 GCA_015108495.1 Heterochromis multidens | reverse complement strand
CTATTGGATAAGAGGTAGTGATAAAAATTTGGTAGTTCTAGACCACCATTGAGTTTTGGTTTTTCTAGAGGTTTTAGACTTATTCGTGATGGTTTATTTTTCCATAAAAATTTTGAAATGTTTGAGTCTAGTGACTTAAACCAAGCAATAGAGGGTTTATTAGGGATCTGATTCCACCTCTGAGGAGCTGAATATCCTTTACATTTATCTACAGTAACCACACTCACGCAGCTCATTTTGGCTCATGTTAATAGTTGGAGATTTTTCAGTACAGTATATTCAATGAGGAAGAACAAAACAGGTTTAACCAGAGAGATTGTAAAAAAGTAAAAAGTAAAAAAAAAAAAACATACTGAGAGAATTAAAATAATTCCATTCTCTTTAATCAAATTAAACTAATTAGTTATGATTAACTTGAACTGCTTTGCAGGGTTAAATAAGGCCCACTTAAAAGTATAAATAATTTCATAGATAGAGTATTACTTCTGTTGTGTGCCTACTACACTCTGCATAAGTTGCGGATTTGCAGCAGTTTTAATATATGATACTGAGTTATTCTAAGTTTGTTTCATTATGTTTACAGTTATGGTGCCCAGGTTGTTATATCTACTTTCAGGTAGGTAGCTGGGTTATTGACTATCTGTTGGAGCACAGATAGAAGTGTGCAGAGTGATGCTCTGCTCACTGTAAAAGAAAAACAGCAAAATGTTTAAAGTAATTTAAAAGCTGGTGGTGCTGATGCTCATCAAGTGGGTAATCACTAACCATAGGTTTTATGTATGTGTTTTTTTATGTATAGTTACATTACACATGCCTACAGTAATGAATTACAAAGATACACTGCTTTTACCTTAAACAAGATAATATGATAAAGTGTTTTCATTCTTTCTCCAGTATTAAGTTACATTAACTGAAAATATTTCAGTTGACTTAATAACTGTAATCAAATAGTACTAGTATTTGATTGAATAAACCCCCTGAACCCCCTTAACTGAGTCCTTTTGACATAGAGGAGCAGTGGCTCTACTCCAGGATCTTTCCGGCTGCCTGAGCTTCTCACCCTATCTCTAAGGCGCCCAGACACCCTACGAAGGAAACTCATTTAGCCCACTTATATTCGTGACCTTACTCTTTCAGTCATTACCCTATCTCATGATTATAGGTGACAATTGGAGTATAGATTGGTAAATTGAAAGCTTTGTCTCTTGGCTCAGCTCTGTCTTTGTTAGTTTGGTAGTTTGCTGATGAAGCACCAATCTGAAAACATTTTACTTTTAAGTTCATCATCTTCAAAAAATACTAATTTTATCTATTCTGTCCACGTCTTTAGGTCAAGATATTTCTTAAGCAATATTTAATGTCAGTCAGGTTATTGTATAAAATGCTTCTATGGATCCAGGATACTCCTGTTGTACATCAATTATTTTCTGTCTATGTTCATATTTCCATCAATTCAATTTGTGCAAGCGATGCTGTCCTATTGGTCCTAAAAGCACATCGTTATAATGTTTCATTATATGTACTGTACATGAATTTGAATCTGTATGTCTCGTGTATGATATATTCTAGATATACTATAACAATGACATTTATGCACACTGGAATGTAAATGTTAAATAGACTGGTACTTATTTAGTGCTTTTCTACTCTAACTGAGCACTCAAAGCACTTTTTACTACAAGCCTCATTCACCCAATCACACGCACATTCACACAAGTACTTTTTTCCCCCCTATGCCTAAGCGCCTCGTCTAACATTCATGCACACACTCAAACGGATGCATTAGTGGCAACTCAGGGTTTAGTATCAATATGCAGACTGGAGGAACCAGGGATCAAATCATTGACATTTCTATTGGTAGATGGCCTGCACTACCTCCTGAGCCACTGCCACCCCCATGTAATGTGGTCTAGCTTCTGTCTCTGTGTTTTTTTCTCAGTTGTATCATGTTTTAATCTACTGCTGTGCTCGGTTTCAGTTTTCCTCCAGGGAGTCATTAAAGTTTGATCTTATCTTATTTTCAAACAGCTCTTATGAGTACATTTATCTTTCGGTGTTTATCAGATTTAGGCCAGATCACAATGAAAAAGCTTTTCCTTGCAGAGAGCACCATCATAACTGCACAAAGTTGCTGCATAAACAAAATTTACAGTACAGAATTATGTATTAAAATATGTGTTAGATTACATTTTAAAACTGTCATTGTTCAAATATGATCACCATTCTAACAGGTATGCTGAAGAGCCCATCTGGGATTTCTGCCATTCAACAATTATCACTTGGAACCAGAACCAGCAGAAACACTGAGCTGGTTCCAGATCCTGGGGGGATGTTTGTGGGATGTAGGAATCAATTTAATTAAAAGTTGACACATAAGGAATGCTGACTGTTTTTGTGGCTCAAGTCTGGTTATAGTCCTGATTTTACTTTTACTGTACTTTTACTGTACTTCTACCAAACTAACAAGTGTGTATCCGAGCCAGATACTGCACTCAGGTGTGCTTTTACTGGGATTTAAGATAAATTTATGCTGTCTTGTCTTTCCCCTGAACCTCAACCGGTCACAGCAGACATCCACTTTTCCTTGAGCCTGGCTCTGTTGGAGGTCTCATCTTGTTAAAAGGAAGTTCTTCATCCCCACTGTCGCTTGCTTGTTAGTGCTTGCTCGTAAGTGATCATTTGATTGTTCTGTCTTTAGTATTGTAAGATCTGTACAAATGTGCCTTTAGGTAACCATTGTTGTGAAATGGTGCTATATAAACAACATTTAATTTAAAAGAATAGGCAGCTGCCCTACCTGACTCAGCTTCAGTAATAGGTAATAATAAAAATTGTCAGTCAAACTATTTACTGTACATAATCAGCTAAAACAGCTGGAATATTTCAGCATTGCCAACTTTCAGTTAGGAAATGAATTGAAATTTGGCAAAATTGTTGGTAAGGTTGGTTTAAGGGGGAGAACGTAGTTGGGAGTTTGAGTAACTATCTCTTCAACTTAATGTGAATTTAATAGTAATTTAGGTTAACCAACCATTTAAATACAAAGAGCAAAAAGGTTTATCCATGAAGTCCTACATCACGAAAAACCTCAAATAAGCAATTAACAATCATCTGACCCAATCTACTGTTTGGGTTGGTGACAAAATCCTTTTAATATTTGATTTATTGTTTCCTAAACACACACAAAACCAATCTGTTCATGTTTAATGTTATTTATGTAATTACAGCAGCTTATGGAACAATAAAACGTGTTTTCCTTGTTACCCGGCTTGCTGGCATATTCTTAGCAATTACTTTCATTATTAGTAAGGCCACATTCTATTTATACTGTAGTTATGTGACTAATGGAGTCATTAATCTTTAATCACTTTCAAGAAAGAAAAAACGTTGCTTATTATGTTGGCACAGTGGAAATCTGCTGATTGCTTAAAGAAGCAATAAATTTGGCAGTTTGAATGTCTGGAGCATCAGTCATTGTGGGTTTAATTATAGTACAGCCATGTGAACTGTGTGGCTTTATTTGGTCCATAAGCATGTGATGTTTAACAAAAACCACACACATTCTCCAAAATCATATTTTCATGTACACAATTACAATGAAAACTTTTGGCTCACTAAACTAACCAACTCCAAAAATATTCTGAAAAGCAAATTTATGATTAATGGAATTTTTAAAGACATTTTTCACGGACTTTGACCGAAGTTCTGCATAAAATTTGGAACCACAAAATGTAATGTAAATACACACGCACACACACAAACACACACGCATGCGCGTGCGCACACACACACACACACACACACACAACAAAAGTGATAACAGCTGTAGCCTCAAAATTAGAAAATAATAAGAATGAGCAAGACACTGAAACAGATTCCAATTAAACACATTTTTATAAAAAGAAAATAAATCAAAGTAAAACTAAATGAAAATCAGGTGTCAGAGCTGCTGCTGGTTTCAGAATGACCACGGTAGAGCGTAAAGCACCAAATCGGAGGTCAAAGAAAGAAGAACACAGTGGCTGATAGACGGAGGATGTGGGAAGACACAGAGGTGTGTGCAACTGTCCTGCTGTGGTTCATCCTGTTCCTTCGCCCTTTGTCATATTTTGGTACCAGCGGCCTCTCTTTCCCGTCACTCACACTTCCTCCTCTCCTTCCTCCTTCCTTCCCGTAAGTTTCCCCTTTTTCTACGCCCACACCCACCCACTACCGTCCACAAACACACACACAACAACATAAAGATGTAACAATTTGTCCTCTCCAGCAATGAAATGTCCCTGGAAATAATAACCACATATATACATTTTACTACGTCTAACACTTAATTACATTTCATGCTTTCATCTTCCTTTTTTTCTGACAGAAAGAAAAATTACACAGGCTGTAAAGTGAAGGACAGGTGTTCAGTTTTTTTTTTAATCTATGTCTATCTTATATCAAAAGTCAGAATAGCATATCAACCAAAGAAATGGTTTTCTTCATGTGATCAGGTGGGTTTGTTCCAAATAACATGTTTTAATATTGTATAATGCAGGGAAACACTGAGAGGCTGTGATTTGGTCAAAATGTAGTCTTATATTCATGCACATTCATGTAAATGACCCTAATGACATGCAGTCTGTTTGGCTTTCTCAGCAGATGTTAAATCCATAAACACATAGTTGGTTTGGGTATCTTTCCCAAACCATCAATTTTGACCATTTACACTAAAAACAAATATTACCCATTTCTGTAATGAAACAGAAAATAACAGAACTGCTGTATCTCTGCTGTAAATGAACTAGAACCATTTTAGACTTAATTACCTGCCAATAAAATCTGGTGTGTGAACCAGAATTAACTGGATCCATGTTGGTAGAAAAGAGCAATGAGTGAACATAGCTGTCTGATTCAGTGCATATCTGATTCTGTACATAAATTTATTATTATTATTATTATTATTATTGCTATTGTTGTTGCTGTTGTTGTTGTTGTTGTTATTTCCACCAATATGCAATCATTAGCAGGGTGGATTATTTGTTTAATCATTATGGAATCACTATAGCTTAGTAACTCAATGCTAAACTAAAGGAAACATGCACTTAACTTAACTCTGGGGATGAGGCTGGAAAAACAGGTCTGGTTTTGTTGGGATACAAATCAAACATGGAATCAGCTTGTTTGGGCAGCTAATCATAAAATACCAAAAAGCAATCACCTATGTTAAAATGTTCAACTTTCAGCAGAAATAAAGAGCCTAGTACAGGGAAAAAAAAGGGTCTCTATGGATCGTTTTCCCCCTCCATGATAATTGTGCGATGGATGACCTTTTATATAACTCAGCTGTTTGGATTTTGGCAAGATAGGCCTCACCTGAAGAAATTAAATCTGTGATAACACCTGCAGTACATATACTGTAACAACCTCAAAATCTGACCAACATGTCTTGGCTTTTGGCCTTCATCAGGTTCATCATTAAACATATTGCAGACAACATTTTAAATAAAAAATATAAAAGAACCAATGAGTTGCCAATAATAATGGGCTGGCCATATATGACTTAAAGTTAGTCATCGTCCCTCTAAATTTGGAGTGCCCAATAAAAACCTTGGTGGCACCTTATTTGGTACACAAGCTGGAAAAGTGCAATTTAGGGGTTGTGTTTAAGCTTTACACAACTGCTAGGCCTTACCTCCCACATTTTCCCCAAATTCAACACTTGCTTCTCAGATTCCAAGAAGCTAAACAGCTACATTTCTAGGATGTCACTGAATCCCACAGAAGGTTCCTACAAAGCACTGAGTCCTGTATTCAGAAAATGTTCAAGGAATATCTGTGTATGCATATTTGAACCTGCAGTAGATTCAGCACTGTAACATTTGGCCACATGGCTGAAGTCACATAGTGCTGACAACCAAGTAGCTTCTAGAAATAAACCACAATTAGACTGATATGTTCAGCCTCCAGGAAGTTGGCTTATACTGACACTTTGCTTTTATATGTTACCAAACTAACTGCATACATAATTTTAAGCAATGTTACTCACTGCACTCTGTTTGACTTTAATCAAAACAGATGGTGACTGATAGATTGATCAGCTGTCAGAGACCATTTAGGTTTACAGACCTGTAGTGACCTATATACTTGACTTAAAACCCTTCTTAAAACTACTTAGTTTGCAGTTGGGTTGAAACCAGAAAGGTGCTTCATTTTCATGTATTCACAGATGAATTTTGTGGGATCAGGACTGATATGAAGAAATTATTCTGTATAGTGATGACACATAGGAGCTAAATTAAGAAGGGTGTGTGTTGTGATGTAAACCAGTGTGAGTCAATCCACTCAGCTCTGTGTTCCTGTGGCATGCTGGAATACGCCCGTCGCTGTCAAAGGGTCATTCCCCAGTATCCACTTCTGCCACTGTTACTGAAAAGTCCGACATGTTGTGCAACATCAAACAGCACATAGTGGTCCATCCCTGTGAGAAAATGTAAAAAACGTCCCTCAAAAGAGCGGATGCAACATCTGTCGCAACACAGCAGAGAGGAAAATCCAGCTCGCTCTTGGGCATCACCCAACACTGTTTTTTCATCCTGCTTCAGAAGTCATTTTTCTCTGGCATCAAAAAAACAGAAATACAATTTATTTTGAGCAACAGGCTGATAAATGCATCAGAAAACAGTCATTAAAATCTTAAAGGTTAAACAAGCTGTCATCACCTTTCCTATCAGACAAAACCTCTGAGTCATTGTTAACTGTCCATTCCCTCTTCATCATCTTACCACTTTCTAACATGCAGCAGTAAGATTTCCAGTAGTAAAGGTAACAGCCAAAGCTCTAAGTAGATTTAGATGACCCACCTACTGTCACAGAAAAAGCCAGACAGTCTCAGATTCCCTCTGAATGTCATCCTCTGCAGACAGTCCCAACAAAGTTTGCTTGGTCCATTGCTGGTAAAACACCTCATTCTACTGCATCCTGAATATTGTCACCACCAACGTTGTTGTTGTTACTCAAAAAAAAAGTATAAAATTTAAATTTTATTTAAAAGATGCACTTCTTTATTCATTTACACAGTGTACTCCACAACACCACCTCACAGCATCACCTGATGTGCTGTCATGTTACTGCTAGGCAAAAATATATATATATATATACAAGCCAGTGTATTCTTAATGCATAAATTGTGAGGGTTACATCAGAATGGGCATCTGGCGTAAAATATTTGTCAAATTCAACAAGTGGATCATCAAGAATGAGATTTCCATACCGGATCTGGGCCCGGGTTAAAAACGACCATCTCCGGTGCTGTTGGCCAACAGGATGCTGGTGGAAACTGTGCTGCTGTTGGCCGAAGACGAAGGAAGAGGAGAGGGGGAAGGTGTTAGGAGGCAGCGAGAGAGAAGGAAAGGCAGGAGTGAGGAGGTGAGAGTAGGGACTAAATGTAGGGCCTATGACTGGTTAAGGGAGTGAGCTGACTGATATGATGGAGAGAAAGAAGACTGATATATGGTGTGTGTGCAAGAGACCAGGTGGAAGGGAAGCAAGGCCAGAAGTATCAGAGGTAGATTCAAACTGTTCTGCCATGGTGCAGATGGGAAGAGAAATGGAGTAGGGGTAATCTTGAAGGAAGAGCATGAGTTTGAAGCTGGAAATCAAAGGGGTTGTCAGTGCGTATGCTCCACAAGTTGGATGTCAGAAGAGAAACAGGAATTCTGGAGTAGGTTGGATGAAATGGCAGAGAGTGTCCCCAGGGGGGAGAGGGTGGAGACTGGAGCAGACTCAATGGACATGTAGATGAAGGGAACAGAGGTGACAAGGAAATCTTGGGTAGATATAGTGTTAACTACCATTTTTAGCAAAGGATCAAAATAGCTGTTGTGCCATTCAAGAAGAGGAAGGAACATGGAGTGACTAAATCTTATGCAGAAGGTGCAATTTGAAAGAGACAGGAAATGTAGCTAGGCAGATTAAGATGGCAGTCTTCACTGGAAGTGACCAGAATGGACAAGATTATAAATTAGTTCATCAGAGGGACAGCTCAGGTTGAGCCGTTTAGAGACAAAGTTAGAGAAGGAAGGCTAAGATGGTTTGGACATGTGCAGACGAGGGATAGTGGATATATTGGACAAAGGATGTTGAATATGGAGCTGCCAGGCAGGAGGAAAAGAGGAAGACCACAGACAAGACTAAAGTAAAAGAGAACAGTAAAGGCATGGCAAAGCATCACAACCAGCCATCCCAAAAGCACCTTTGCGCCCACTACCATTGATGGAGGTCCCATTTGAGCGCATAGGCATGGACCCCATCGGGCCATTTCACCAGAGTGCAAGGGGATATCATTTTGTATTAGTTCTGGTGGATTATGCAACACAATATCCAGTGCCGCTGCGCACCATTTCCACAAAAAGCGTGGCGCAGGTTTCAATTCATTTCCCGAGTCGGTGTCCTGAAAGAGATACTGACTGACCAGGGCACTTCGTTCATGTCTCGCACATTAAAAGAACTGTACGAATTATTGGGCATTAAATCTGTTCGGACCAGCATCTACCACCCTCAACTAGACCCTGTGTTGTTTGCAGTGGAGGTGCCCCAGGCCTCCACGGGATTTTCTCCTTTTGAGTTACTGTTTGGCAGGAAGCCGCAGGGGGTATTGGACCTTATTAAGGAAAACTGGGAAGAAGGTCCCAGCCCGGCTAAAAGTGAAATTCAGTACGTTCTGGACCTGAGAGCAAAGCTGCACACATTGGGGAGGTTGTCACAGGAGAATTTGCTCCAGGCCCAGGAACGTCAGCAGCAGCAGTACAACAGAGGGGCTAGGCTCAGATAATTTTCACCCGGAGACAAAGTGCTTGTATTGCTCCCTTCACCTAGCTCAAAGTTACTTGCCAAGTGGCAAGGGCCCTTTGTGGTCACACGGCGAGTGGGGGATGTTGACTATGAGGTGGTGCGGTTGGACAGGGGAGGAGCCACACAAATATATCACCTCAACCTCCTGAAAGCACACGGCCCTATAGGTTACCTGAGCATAAGCGGCAAATCGTTTGGAAGGAATTGGCTGACATGCTAAAGATGGGAGTGATAGAAGAGTCACAGTGCCTGGTGTAGCCCCATAGTTCTTGTAGTGAAGAAAGATGGGTCTATACGGTTCTGTGTGGACTACCGCAAGGTGAATGAGGCATCACAGTTTGACATTTATCCCATGCCCCGGGTCGACGAGCTCCTGGACTGGTAAGGCACAGCTCATTTTTTCACGACACTGGATTTGACCAAGGGCTACTGGCAGATTCCCTTGTCTCCAGAGTCTAGAGAAAAAATGGCTTTCTACACTCTGTATGGTTTGTACCAATTTGTCACGCTTCTGTTTGGCTTGTTTGGAGCCCTGGCCACCTTCCAGCGCCTCATGGACCGGGTGCTGTGTCCACACGCTGCATATGCTGCCGCCTACCTGGATGATGTCATCATCCACAGTGACACCTGGGCAGAGCATATGCAGCGGGTGGCTGTGTTCCTGGAGTCCCTGAGGCAGGCGGGGCTCACAGCCAACCTGAAGGAGTGTGCAGTTGGACAGAGGGAGGTACAGTATATGGGGTACCACCTGGGGGGCGGGCAGGTGTGCCTGCAGGTGGATAAAACAACAGCTCTCGCATCCTGCCCACATCCCAGGACCAAAAAGGAGGTGAGGTAGTTCTTGGGGCTGGCTGGCTACTACCGCTGGTCCCTTTTGTCCTACAGACTGATGCATCAAACAGAGGGCTGGGGGCAGTTTTGTCCCAGCAGGTAAGGGGGGTCGACCACCCTGTGATGTACATCAGCAGGAAGCTGTCAGAGAGGGAATCCCGCTACAGCATGGTGGAGAAGGAGTGCCTGGCCATCCGGTGGGCAGTTGACTCCCTTCGTTATTACCTCCTTGGCCGCCCTTTCACCCTCTGTTTGGACCACGTCCCGCTGCAGTGGCTCCATCACATGAAGGATGCCAACGCCCAGATCACCCGGTGGTATCTGGCTCTCCAGCCGTTTAAGTTCAAGGTGGTCCATAGGCCGGGGGTGCAGATGGTTGTGGCCGATTTCTAATCCCATTCACGCGGGGCGGGGGGGGGAGTAGGCTCCCTGGCCTAAGTCGGGCGATGGGGGTATGTGGCGGTGGAGTGGTTTGCGGCTCAGCTGCAGGGGAGGGGTGGAGCAGTGGGTTCAGGGCATGGTGTCTGGGGAGGCTAGCCAGCACAGCAGTCTGTCATAATGTAATCATGCCTCCCCCATTTTAGCAGGACGTCGGGACCTGACGAGAGAGCTGAACAGGAACTAAGCTGGAGGCAACGCAGCTGAAAAGCTGCCAGCCGGACCACAAAAGTGAGAAACACTGTACATAAATAAACAATCACGTACCGTCAAACCTGCCTGTCTGGGTCCTTGTGTTACAATCACAAAGGAGAAAACCCAGTCTTTCATGATGTCTATGAATTCCAGTCTCCAGGCAACCATTGCTTGCTAGCAAGGATTCTAAACAAGGTATTTTAAACATAAGCATTTTATTTATGATTATGTAATTTGCACAATTACATTCTGGCCCCTGGACATAGGTGACTGTGTATAAAATTAGTTGCAATTCAATTGTTAATGCAATATTTTTGCATTAAATGTAAGAAACCAATGATGTCAACAACAATCAATTAAAGCAATTTTTACCTTTTCTTATCCCGATTTTCATACTATGCTTAATATATTGAGAGGTTACTGAATTTGAGGTGCATATACATCCAACGGTTTTACAACCCCAGTTCCAAAAAAAAGTTGGAATGCTGTGTAAAATGAAAATTAAAACAGAATGCAATGACTTGCAAATCTCATAAACACAAAATATTTTCACAATAGAACATAGAAAACACATCAAATTTTAAACTGAGAAAATCTAAAATTTTAAGACAAATATTAGCTAATTTTAAATTTGATGGCAGCAACACGTTTCAAAGTTGCAACAGGGCCATATTTCCCACAGTGTAGCATCCCCTCTTCTTTTAACAACAGTCCATAAACATCTGGGAACTGAGGAGACCAGCTATTGCAATTTTATGTTGAGGAACATTATTCTGACATCTGACATTTTTCTGTTTTTGTGCAGACTGGTGAACCTTTGTCCATCTTTACTTCTGAGAAACTCTGCTTCTCTAAGATGCTTTTTTAAATACCCAATCATGTTACTGACCTGTTGCCTAATTAACCTAATTAGCTGCTAAATGTTTCTCTAGCTGTTTATTTTTAGTACCACTTACTTTTCCAGCCTTTTGTTGCCCCATTCCAACTTTTTTGAGATGTGTTGCTGCCATCAAAATCAAAATGAGCTAAAATTGTAAAATGTCCCAGCTTAAACATTTTTTCTGTGTTCTATTGTGGATAAAATATGGGTTTATTGCAAACCATTGCAAATTATTATTTTCATTTTAAACAGCATTCCAATTTTGTTGGAATTGGTTTTGTACATTGTGTCTGTGTTTTGTGAGTGGGAGTGGGGCTGGTGAATTTTTAGGCTATGTATGCATACTACACTATTTGTGTCTTACGCATACCTTGGGTATGTATTTGTATTTTACAGCTTATTCAATATTGTATGTAGCTGCCCATGGACTGTAGAGGGAACTTAGCTAACAGCTAAATCTGGTACAAAGTGTCTTTTCTCTTAACAGATCAGTGTTTTTGTGCATGATCCCTGACAATTAAGGAAAGAAATTAAGCTGTGAGAGTTCATTTCAGTTGCATTTTGATTGTATCATTTAAAACCCATTCTGATAGCATACAGAAGTAAAACTGTAAAAACTATATCAATGTTCAAACATTTCCAGACCTAATTGTAAGTATTACCACAAAGATGAAATCAAAGTAAGTAAAAATCAAACTAAAGAGGACTTCCCAGAAACATGTGGTGGTGACACCAATTCTTCTGTAAAACAGTAGAGTAATTTTCTCTGTTGTTGACAATGGTATAATTCTGCTTATCTCAGCTTTTCTTATCTGTTGAAAACCTGTTTTGTTTTTTTGCTGGTAGCTTCATGTTAGAAAGTACAACTACTTTCGAAAATGTGATGCCCAGAGCAGGAACTGTTTTGAGTATTTTTTGCGGAGCTAAATTTTCACCTTGGTGGAAATGGTGGAAATGGAAAAGTAAACAGTCCTAACAGGTGGAAACAGCCCTTATTTATCTATATTTAGTTTGATGACTGCTGCAGTCAGCAGCTTTGAAAGCTCTTATGAGGACGATATGTTCCTTTGGGACCATGAGTTAATCTATGATACTGTGTTTATGTGGATAACATTTTTGCTGGTGGGACAGGACTGTTTGGGGTCACAGCTTCCACAACTGTTTCTCCTCACTCTGCTGCTGCCACTGCTGGGGATAAATGACCGCCATTAGCTTCATGTCAGCGTCCAGAGGGGAGGCTGCTCAGACGACGCTCCCCCACATCACATTCCTCACAGCGGGGTCGTTTGTCTTCAGCGTGGTGCTGATACAACCAATTCCCTTCTGTTGGCCTCTAAATCTGCCTTGCTGATGGCTGCAGATCACGAAGGAGGAAGTCTGTCCATGCAGAGTTTACCATTTGCCATTTGGAAAGAAAACATTTCCTCAGCTGAGTGATAAAGCCACTATATGCACTGCAGAGGAGTGCAATGGGAATCAGAAAGTGGACTGAAGGGAATGAAGCAACAGACGAATTATTAAGTCAACGATTCAAGTTGAATCTTCTGAGTAAAATTACAAGAGTCTGCAGAGAACGTTTCCATGCCTACTGAGACACAACAAAGAATCTTTAAAACAGCAGATTGATCCTTTAACTTTGAACAATCACTGTGTGTGTCAGTTTGTATCTGCAGTGTATCTGTGGTGTACATGCATGTCATTGTGAAACTGGACCAGGGGTGAGTGGCTCTCTGCTGGGGGAAACTACAGTGAGTGTATTCAGGAAATGCCAGCTCTCATTGGGGTGCCAGTGCCAAAGATCGTTGACACTGGACTCTGAGGAACACGGGAGACAGAAATATTCACAACACCACAATTATCCCAATGTGTCAAACATCGGCACCGCTGCTGCAGGTCTGGGTTCAGAGCTCTGTGCAGCCCACAACCTGAACCTCTCTGTTCTCTCTCCCAAGTTAAACTAGTGGGTCTCCAGTTCTGCCTTAAACTGTTTTCCCATCTTATTTATCCAACAGATTCTTCACTGTATCAGCTGGCAGCTCCTCTTCTTTCTCTGCTTCCAGCTCCTGAGGCGACCCTGCTAATATTCAGAGACAATAAACAACCAGAACAAGTTGCCAGATTTTCTATGAAACACAATCTACGTACACACACAGAGACTGTGTGTTTGCAGCTGCTCTATTAGCAGGCACACCAGTTGAATGCAAAATGAAATAAATGGAGTGCATTGTACTTAATCATAAAGGCAAGTTTCCCCTGACAGAAACAGGGCTGGGGCAGTCTAATGCATAAGTAAACTAATCAGTTCCTCTGGGGATTAAACCCTGGACCTTCTGTGTGTAAAGCAGATGTGCTGACCACTACACTACACAATCACACTGACCTGCCTTTAGATTGTATATAAGATGGATGTAGCTATTGTGATAGCCACTGGTTTGTGAACTTTCTTACTTTAGCTTTATGGCCATCACCATTTTGATTTCCCTGGATCCAGGTGGTTGTATTTAGATGAGACAATGCTTGCTATCTTTATCAGCTAACCTTAGCAAGCTGGGCTAGCAAATAGATTCCATAAACTGCATGAGTTCAACAAACAGCTGTTTACCTGCTAATCAAATGGGTGAGAAGTGATGGTCTATAAAAAAAGACATGAAAGTACTACTGAAGAGTTGGGCTCTCCCTGGATCAATAACTCATAACCGAAGCATTAAAACTGTAAACAATGCTCTTCTTTTTGTAGTTAAAGTTAACAACAAACTACAACCCAGTTTTATCAAAACAAGTCACTTCTGAGCTGAAGAAATAATGCTGCTCTCAGCAGCTGTCTACTCTTACAGAGTGTAGTGACAAAAAACCTCACTTCACACATCTCTAATCTCCTTTTGATTATTCTGTAGTGTGTTCAGTATAAACAGTTTTGCAAGTAGACACAGGGTTGGGGCAGTTTTGGGGGGGGTTAAATGTCATGGTCAAGGATATTTTGAAAAAAACCCAAATAATTACATGTGATTAATGCTGCAATTGCACTTAATGTTATCAACCAAAACATTGCTGAAGAGTTGTGCCATAGGTTCTGCTCACTGTATGTGTGAGAGTTGAAAAGGCATATTGAAACTTCCCTGATCAATATCTCAGAGTGAAATGTTAAAAATACAGAGAGCACGTTTCTTTCCAACCACAATGAGCCATAACCAAATTTTCTTCTAAACAAGCTGTCATCTGAGCTGGAGAAATAATACTCTGAAGACCAAAAAGAGACACTGCAAAGCATCTCTCATAACTTCACTCTTACACAGTGCAGTATCTCTAAAATCACTTCACACATTTCTGATCTCCTGTTTGTTATCTTGTAGTATATTCAGTATGAACAGTACCGAAGTTCAGGGGGTCTAAAGGTAATAATAGCAGAGTTTGGGGCTGCAGGAGGGAGAAGGGAAGGAAGAAGACTCTTGAGATGAAGATGCTGGAATTTGAAGAGGTTTCTGAAAGTTGATGCTGTTACACAACTGAGAGAAGACGAGATGGACAATGGACAGATGAAGATCCTGCTAAAGATTTAAGAGCAGGAAAAACTATCTTGAATCTTCCATTCATGATCCAATCACATCTTGTTATTGTATCTCACTGGTTTGTTGTCAAAGCAGCATTCAGTTTGGACAGCCTCAAGTTTTGCTTGGTACAAAGAAGTCACTTTGTTGTGATTTCGCAGTGCTGTGAGAAGAAATAATCTGGATATAACTCTGCTAGCACAGCCACCAAACTGCTTTGTGTCTCTGAGGGATACAGCACCCATATGTTCCTATATGTTGGAGGACTGCTTAGACCTGCGGTTGGAGCCTCGGCGCCTCGCTACAGTGGCTTTACATGCAGCAGAGGAATGATGTTGTTTTGATGTGAAAGAGGAGAGAGTGACAGAGGAAGAGGGACAGATGGAGACAGCTGGGAAAAACCTCTCTGCTCCCGACGAGAAGCTGACAGCCCAGCCTGCCACAAATCACCAACTATTTACAAGCCCTCCAAAACAAACCAGAAAATAACTTCCCCGAAGTCCAAGAGCGAGGCAAACCTCTTCTTAAGTGTCCGCAGCAGAAAAACAAAGGCCTGTGTTTACCGGACGGACAAACACAGACGGACGCGGTCGCCTTGTCAAACAAAGACTTAAAGATGGAGACGGACGAGGCCCTGAGACGAATGATGCCTCTCTCAGAACTGTCTGGA
Source organism: Heterochromis multidens (assembly GCA_015108495.1). Taxonomy (NCBI): domain Eukaryota; kingdom Metazoa; phylum Chordata; class Actinopteri; order Cichliformes; family Cichlidae; genus Heterochromis; species Heterochromis multidens. Next base: position 29,899 of record VUQS01055275.1, on the reverse strand, counting down.
AACTTTCTCCTCAAGGAAAAAATTAAATTAAAAACCTTTCTATGTTTGTGTCCGACGTCCAGATGCTCTGTTGTTTGTCTTTATGTCCAGCAGAGAGCTAAACTCTTTATTAAAAGACAGGAAGGTAAAATATACACCAAATTACTGTAATAAAAGACAAAGATTAAGCCCTAAATGTTGCTTAAACAACATCAGATTACAGCCACACATTTTTAAAAGTAACATTAATATTAGTCACCCAATCCTGACAATCAATAGACATTTGAGAATCTTGTGGATTTGATGACTCTAATTCTTAACTGGTCTCCTAACACTGAGTCATTTACTCCTTGGGGCAGGGGGGCTCTTTGTGGCTTCCCTTCCTGAATCATTAGGCTCCAGTATGGACTTTGTTATTTGAATTTTAAGTTTATTCTGTTGCCTTAAGAGTCTGCATTTGGGTCCTCCTCCTGCAAATCCATCACACATATATGTGCTGATTAGAGCTAATATTAGATTAATAAAATCCTAGAGTATGACTCACCAAAACGGGATCAAAAACTTTTTGTTAACCACACAGCAGCTATATTATTGGTCAGATAATTGCATTAAAACGCTCCAAAAGGCACCAACAGCACAAATATGGTTGAGGCGTCCAGCTCGGGTGGAGCCTAGCACCTCAAGCCACCTGTGTTAGCAACCCCTTGTCTCAGCGTTAAGACTTAATAAAATGGGTGAATTATTAAAAAAGAAAGAAAACACCCATGTATAGTTGTCATAATGGTGGAAATTAGCTGTAGAGACCAAAGTTATTTTTCATACCAGGACGTGAACACGTCAGGCCTACAATAGGTTTTTCATGAGCCCTTATATTAACTACACTTTTTATTGCATTTACTTTTGCTGTGAGCCCTTAGAGGCCAGACTTTCTGGGATAATTAACATTGTATGCTTACTATATCTGTGCAAGTTGAGATCCTGTGCATCCCACTGATGACATCATTCTGAAACTTGTCCCACTGCAATAAAAAGAGAGTGAGTTACATTTGAATGTGGTTTTGTTATAGAAAATGCATGATAAACATAAACCTTTCTTCTCGTGAACGGTTAAGGAGAATTTAAAACAGATTCCTCAAGACTTCTGCAAGTTCTGAATCTGCAGTTGTTGCAGGGTTTGTTCTGTTGTTTTTTTTTTCCCACTCTGAGTCACTGAGAAAAAATTGCACTCAGTATCAAACCTTTGTCGGAGTAATGTTGAGCTTAGCAGAAACAATCAGGAAACACAGATGAGTGTAAAGGGCAGAGGTCACAGCACTAATGGACCAGGTTCTTGTAGTTAGGGATGTGCATGAAAATTCAGCCTTAAATGGTTTGTAAAACAGTGTTTATAGTTGAAGCAAATTTACTTCATTGTATTACTGCATCATCCCTACAGTTTCATACTGGATCTGGAGTGTCATAGAGATATCATTTATTTGTCTATTTATTACTGGGACCGCTTTCTGGACTTTATAGCAGAAATGAATATTACCAGTACAAACATGGTATGGTAACTGTAAAAGAGTTTTCAGTAGTTATTACAAGATTGGATTATATGTTTTCTGCTCCTCGATGTTTGGTTTTAATTTGATAAAGTTGAGCTGAAACTTGAACTTATCTGCAGTAAAGGCAGAACTGCAGGGATTAAAAGTGGGGTGAAAAAAAAAACATGGCTTCAGAGTTTATTATGAAGTGTTGCTTATGTAACTTGCCATGGAGAAGACCATGGTGTGTGTGTGTCACCACTGAAAAGCGGAAGTGTGTTGCACTCTTGTTCAGCTCCTGTAGGGCCCACATGCTTCCTGGGGCCGTCCACGCCGCGGGGAAGAGGACGCAGAGCTGTGGGGTGTCTGTGTTTCCCAGCATCCTCAGCTCCTATCAGCTCCTGCAGTTACCTCACCCCATCCCTCCAAAACCCCCTCCTTGCAGCAGGTCTGGCTGTTACACCAGCATGTAGCCGCGGCCCACCGCAGCTTAAATAACAGCGGCGGCTCTAATCTGAGGTCAGATCTAATCTCTGAGCCCATCTGCCTGCTGCTCAGCACAACAACACAATTTACTCTTCTCTTTATTTCATCTGATTCTCCGTCCAGCTTCAGGTTATAAATACCCGTGTGGTGTGCGTGCTCCGTGGCAGTTGGCAGTTACTCATTGAGAAAGTGTTTTCACCACTTGCAGCATCTTCCTCTGGGTGGAGGAGGAGAAGAAGAAGAAGGGATAAAGACAGCACTGAGCATTGGCCAACAGACTGGCAGCTTCTCTCGTCAGTTTGTTGACACATATCAGCAGTGAGATGTTTTGGAGAGTCTCACTGGTTAGTGTAAAGGTGGGTTTTCCGTCAAGGAAAAAAATGGACATGACTGTTCCGATTTTGTCATACATCCTGTTTTATGTAAACATCACGCTCTGATTCCAGAGACCGGGATCATCCCCCATCCGGACTCCACTGCTACTTGTGAAGCCTGAAGAGAGTCAACTGTTCGTCCCCAAGAATCTCAAAATTACAATCATGTTTCATTTTGGCAGCTGTTTTGGAAGACTGGCTTCTTCTCTACAACGACAGCAGCTGAGACTTGTGGGTAGAAAGATGGCACGTAAATTAATTCAACAAATCTGAGAAGAACTAGCGAGTTTAGACATCTTCCACAGAGATTCACATTAACTGATTGCAATATTGAAGTTCAGCTGTTATTTAACACAGTGGAAGAAGAAAAGCTGTCAGACTGCTGTCTAGCTCATAGCAGATCAATATGGACACATACACTAAACACTACAGCACACACAAAATGGGGCCACAGGGCCCTCTGACCTCCTGGGCCCTGTGGCCCCTGAGCCTGTTCCTGTTCAGTGATACATCCCCGATCTCATTGTCACTATGTGCTGATGAGGAGGACGAGAGGGTAAAGAGTTCTGCACACAATTGACATGTTGACCTTTGACCTGTTATGTGACATTAGTGTGCAAGTAACTTAGCTTTAATCAAAAACTCACAACTTTTTCTGATTTTTATTTTTAGATTTCTAAAGAATACAAACTCAGATACAGCTATAAGGACGCCGAGAACACATCTTCAACAAAGATCAACCGCCTTTATCTCAATTTTAAAGAGCCAGAGATCTGGTTTAAAGTTTAATGTGTTCTTCCTATGACCGTGCTCCATCTCCCCACCAAGCTTCATGAACCTGATTCTACCTGATAGTTTTGCTGAAATTATGCTCATAATCAAATAAATGGCACTGACCACCAAAACAATGAGAAAAAGTTATTTTTCTCATGTGTGTGTGCATGCGTGTGCAGGTGTGTGTCAGTGGTAGCCACGTTCTTATCACAGAGTCGCAGTGATGGCTGCTTCCTGTCGCAGCAGGAAGCCACTGGCTATTCTGATCAGCTCCAATTAGCTGTATCAATAACACTGATAGGTTTTATCATTGAATGAGCTGAAAGCAATAAACTCTCACTCCTCCCCCTCATCTTTCTCCTTATCATGCTTCTATTTTCCAACTGTTCTCTTCTGGTGAGTCCTCTTCATTTTCATCACATTGTTCCACCTCCTCCTCCTCTCTTTGCAGATAGGGTGAGGCAGACCCCCCCGTCTTCCTTTGTTTGTGTTATTCCCTAAGGTTAAACTGCTTTATCACTGAATGACTATGCAGAGAAAGATTTGCTTTTTTTGAATATTTTTTTTTTTAGATACCTAGTAGGAGAGCACGTTAACCCACACCAGTATAAAAATATAAGATGTTTATTTACAGATGTTATGACACCATGCAGTTTATCTGCACTGGAGGAGGAAGTACTTAGATCTTTTACTGAAGTAAAAGTGCTAAAAGTAAAAGTCATGATGAATCTGAGAAATAAATGCTGCTTCATAAATAGTATCTACATGTTAAAGTTTTTTTGCAGCATGAAAAATGTAAAATTAAATAAAGACTAAGTCATTGTGTTGTTTCTGTGGTCGGCTTGACCCGAGCGATACAATCCATCAGTGTCATTTCCTCTGAACTTTACTGATCAGTTCTTTGGGTCGAGGAAGTCCTGAAAGTGCTTGTGTGTCTGTGTTCCCCATGTCGTGGCGGCATACAGTGCTTAACAAATTTATTAACCGTGTATCATAAAAACAAGAAAAAATAAATATTTAAATTTTAAACAAGTTTTTGACAGATTTCTAAAGAATTATATTGTTATTTATTAGGCAAATAAACTGAATTCATGTTTTTATACCCAAATTTGAGCCAACACACTGGACTTCTGGATTAACCATTACAGAAACCTAAAATGATTTTGTTAGTTACCAGTACTGTTAATTTAGGGCAGCTATGTCATAAACCTTACACTGGGTGGTGGTCTAATAAATTTCTTAAGCACTGGGCAGTATTCAGACAGGCACACTGTGGGGACAAAACATAAAAATATAAGCAGTAAATGATCAAACTTTAAACTGTCACACTTGAAGGGTGAAGAATACCTCAAATTCCCCTTGAACAAGCAAGCTTTCGATAAATCTTTGTCCCCTCCCAAAAGTTTCTCTATATTTATATGCAGATATCTGTTTATGGAGATTATATTAGGTTAGGTTTAGGTAAATTTAGCATAATGGTTTCATTTTCTTTTTGTGAAGCATCTTTCTTGCTGTTGTAAATGGATTTCTTTGGACTCTGGCTATAAAAGCAATATATAAAAGAGCAGCACTCACTTCATCATCGCCATATTTCATTAGAGAGGAATTTATTCAAAACTAATCCCTGACTGTAAAAGGCACTGAATGCATTAACATGGTTTAGCAATGAGTGTGTGTTATGTAAATATTTTTTTTACATGTATTTTTTACATTTTAAATTGTTTCATGTATAATTATATACTCATATATGTTCATGCCACTATTTTTTTAATCTCATTTTAATTTGCTTTTAGTGAACTACTATTATGTATTTGTTGTATGGATCCTGGGAAGAGAAGCTTCTACTGTCCAAATAATCAAAATAATGTTAAATATTATTATAATAATAATTCTAATTTTATAATGCAGGATGCAAGAAGAAGAGAGTATTGTGTGAACTTAAAACATTGTAAAGTATATTAACAATAATAAAAATAAGTTAAAAATAGGGGCAGCACAGTGGTGCGGTTGTCTCACAGCAAGATGGTCCTGGGTTTGAATCCAGTCTGGGGCCTTTCTGTGTGGAGTTTGCATGTCCTCCTGTGTCTGTGTCTCTCCGGGTACTCTGGCTTCCTTCTACAGTCCAAAGACATACATGATGGTAGTTAATCGGCGATCTAAACTGGCCATAGGTGTGAATGTGAGAGTGAATGGTTGTCTGTGTCTCTGTGTTAGCCCTGCAACAGAATGGCGACCTGTCCAGGATGGGCCCTGCCACCTGCCCTGTAGCAGCTGGAATAGGCTCCACCATATCCTAACCCTAACCCTAGACACAAAGATTCATTGCATTGAAAAAAATAATATATATAAATAAAAGTTCCTTATGTGTGTAGTAATAATGTTGTTTTAGGTGGTTTTGAATGATAAGTGATGCTGAAGATGAAATAAGAATCAGCTGGTCTTCACTCAGCAGTTCAGCACTCACAGTTTTGTTTTCTTACCAGTGAACCAGCTTCAGGGTTCAGGAATGCATCACCATCACCTGTCAAGATCTTTTGTCTCCTCTCTCAGATGGTATCGTCTCAATTTGACAGTGTTGCAGGGGCAGACGGTCGGGAACGTCACCATGCTGAGAGGAAATACTGAGACAGAACGGCAGCAGTACTGGGAGCCACAAGGTCAGAGGTCAGCAACTTCCAGAACACTGAGTGCTTTAAATGTGATCTTCAGTCATTTTAGAAGCAGTTACAGTTGGATGCTTTCTTTCCTCTGTGATCAGCAGCTTTTCTCTGCAGCTACAGATTTGTATTATTAATATATTGTGATGGTTTTCCCCAGAATTCATATCTGTGTCCTTTTTAATGCTACTTTCTGGATGCTTTATGTGATCTTTTTTTCAGGTGGTCCCGAGGTGCCAGGCTCAGCAATTCAGAAAACACAACACTAAAAAGTTCTTGTGATTTTCTTATGTTTCATGTTTTATTTTTGTTGTTCATTTTTGGCTTTGTTTTTTATGCTTTGTTCCCCTTTTCCCCTTTGGTTACTGTTTTGTTGCTTCATTTTATTTGTTTACTATTGTTCTACTATTTTTATTACTTTTTAAAAAAATGTTGCGCATACTGAAATTATCTTTGGTTTTTAACTTAAAGAGATGTCTTTTGCTATTGTGTTTTTTAAATGTTAATCATATTTCTGTCCCTTTGTTTTGTTAACTTAAATGTTGGTGTTTTGAACTTTTGGGCCACCGAAGCTTCATTCTTTATATTTGACTGAATTTGTGGTGTGTTAAATCTTCTTGAGCAGTAAATTTTCAATTCAATCCAATTCAATTTTATTTAAATAGCGCCAAATCACAACAACAGTTGCCTCAAGGCGCTCTAAATTTTATTTGAAATGGTCCACATTGTCTTGATTATAACATGATGTTTCCAGTATATGTTTTTGAGAAAATTCTTTAGAGGACTTCTGTGAATAAGTTTCTCTGAGATCACATTAATCCACAGAAGACTTCTCATCACTGAAACTCTTAAACATGAATTTTCTAATTTATGGGCTGATGTAGTGTTTTGTCTCCTGTGTCAGACTGTTCTGTTCAGAGCTCTGCTCTGACTGTTGCAGCCTGACAGTAGATTGACTCTCAGTCAAGCAGATTACCACCAGCTAAGTGATTAGTGTTTGCTTTTAAATGATTATTTCAGAAAATCTGTAAAGCTCCAGTTTGACTGCATTTTCTGTCTATAGGGGAGTTCAGCTTATCCAGGATTTCTTTGTTTTAGATGGCTCAATGAAACCTAAAACCCCAGTCAGACACAACAGGCAACAAGACAGTTGGATCATGCACAGAGCTTGAAGCTCTGTGCATGATCGCTCTTTCACACAAAGCCAACCAATTGAGTGCTGCCTACTGCAGTCAGAGACATTATCAGAGGAACTAAAATAGAGATATGTAAACAAGAGGCTATAGAAATATAACAGCAAAAGCAAAAATATAACACTGGTTCACCAAATAAAGCAAGTAAATACATTTGTTTTTCCAGTCAGTCTGCTCAGTATGCTGGCTTTTATTTCTAATATAACAGCTGCACATTAGAGCTCTGAAACTTTAAAACTGATACATTTAAACACCAGTGCATCCAGGTCTGAAGCTGTCCCATAACCTGATGACGGAGACGTGGAAATCACTGAGTTTGTTGTAATAAAAGTTTTAAATCTTCTCTGCCAATGGCAAACACCGTATTCTGCTATCGACTCTTGTTTTGAGCTTCTGGTACCACAGGTGCTGACAATCAGGTGCCTGATTGGCGCCTGATTAGCAGCACCTGTGAGCATGGACCGCGGTCAGTTGGTGTCTGCTCCAAACATGCCACATTTGACTGATCTGGATAGGGCCCGTGCCATAGGGCAACTTCAAGCTGGTGTTCTACAAACCAAGTTGCAGCATTATTTGGAGTGAGCCCTAGTACCATCTCCAAATTGAAGGCCAAGTTCAGATTCTGCCTACAGCTGTTGGATTGTATGGTCAAAGTGTGGAGAAGACACAGAGAATGCTATGCTGATTGGTGCACCGATAGCGTAACAGCTTTTGTTTGAGGCAGTGTGGTGGTGTGGGACAGCATCTCCCTCACTGGAAAAACAAGGCTTGTCATCACTGAAGACAATCGCAATGCAGCGAAACTTCGAGATAAGATTCTGCAATGAGTGGCTATCCTATATCTCCACAGTCTGGGACTGAACTCTATCCTCCAAGATGACAACACTTGACCCCCCCAGAGCGGGGTTTACCAAAGACTACCTCCAGAATTTGGGAGTAGTGAGGATGGAAAGGCCTGCCTGCAGTCCATACCTCAACCCCACTGAACACAACCACATTGGCTGACTTGCAACAAATGCTGATTGAAGAATGGGATGCCATCCCACAGCAGTGTGTGACCAAGCTGGTGACCAGAATGAGGAAGAGGTGCCAGGCTGTTGTGGCTGTGTATGGTACTTCCACATGTTACTTAGGCCCCTGTTTGTTCAAGTAATAAATTGTTAAACTCTTGTTTCTTCAGACTTCAATCATCAAATTCAATAAACGACACCAAACAAGAATGAATAGCAGAATAAGCTGTTTGACATTGGCAGAGAAGATTTGGCAAGTTTTTCATGGGCGCAACCTACATACTCAACTCTGCTGCTCAACCCACAAATGCATTTTCCTTACAAATGTGGCACCATTTAAGGGAAAATTGCAGACTCCTCGTTCCTTCTGAGTATCAGAGGCTCGGAGACAGTTTCTCCCACAGAGAAGAGATAATGCTGATTGCAGTTCAGCAGAGTTACTCATGAATCATGCTGACGGGGCTGGGAGGGCGCCTCATGACTCAGGAACACAGTGGCTAAACGCACATACATGACCGCTAGACAAAAACATTATAAGGACACAGACAATTGAGTCTAACACAAAGTTTTACTGTGATCTTAATTGTTCTCCTTTGGGAAACATCTGACAGAGAAATCTCCATAAATCTGCTCAGCAATAATAAAAATAACAGTTGATAACCTGCTTTCAAACCTTTTCTATACATTCGCGATATATTAAAAAACAAACGCTGCTGACAGAGAATTCAGCTGCTTTTTAATGTGACAAAATATAAACAAATTCAGGCTCAGAGAGAACAGCAGCTTTACTCACCTGCAGCTCACAATAAAGCAGCACATTTATAAACTGACAAAGTAAAAAAAAATAAATAAATAACTGGATTAAAGTTAAAAGGGTTTTTACTTTTTACCCAGTTCACTGTAGCAATATATATGTACAAACCTGAATACAAATCTGGCTCAGAGTTTCTGTTTAAAATCAGCTGGAAGCACCATTTTTAAAAATTATTTTGCTCTAGGTGTATATAGAGTGTCAGCAGATGAAGAAATACATTTTAAATATGCACCCTGTTGGGTTGTTTCTTACTAACATGGTAGAAGGAAGCCATGAAGTAAAGTTACAGCAGTGTAAAATGCGCTGATTGGTCACAGATGCAGAAAATAAATGTCTTCATGCTTGATGATGATCTGCTGTCAAGTCTGTTTTACACTGCTGGAACTGAAGTTGATAAACTTAAATTTGTGTTTGGCCGATTATTTCTTTGTTGTAACAATGCTTCCTGGCAATAAATCTTATGCGGTTGCAAGCCTGTTTATGTACAATTAGATCTGGAAGGATTTTGGATATTTTTAGTTATTTTAGACATACTTGTGTTTTGCAATGGTGTGATGAATTATGATTAAAAAAAGTTTTATTTGTGCAGCGATTAATGCAAAATAGTACGATAACAGAAAATTGGAGGTGTACCATTCACGATTATGCATTATTTAAAGTTTGAAAAGACTTAGAAACAAAATTATAGAGAAATACTAGAAACAAAAAGCTTAGCTACATATTCATGTTGTTGTTGTCTTTTATGTTTTTTTTTATTTTTATTGTGTTCTTTGCTGTTCTTTAGATTTTGTTATTGCATTTAGTGATTCTGTTGATATTTAGTTTGTATTTAGTTTATATTTAGTTTGTACTTTTTCTTGCATCTTGCTGTTTATGAGTTGTTTAGCATTGCATTTTTTATTTGTACTTTAAATGTTGGGGTTTTTGTGTATTTGGTTTGGCCTTGTTGATATTTTGTTTCTTGTTTCTTTACACTGAATCAGGAGTTCCACTGGCAGACATTCATTTTAAGGAAGCTTTGAATGATCTAAAAGCAAATGAATTTAAAAATGAGACACTGGCTGAACTTTAAATGGAGACTGTGAACCCTGACAGGCCTGTTTAGTGTTTATGGATTTAGTTTTTGGTGTTGGCATTATTTCAGCACACTTTTTAAAATGCTTCGTATTTTTTCCTGGTCTTCATGTGATAACATGTGCTGCCATGCATAGGCAAGCTTCCAACTTTGGAGGTCAGTCCTGTACAGTTTCAGTAGGTTTTCCTTCCAGCCAGATAAATGCCACTGCGCGTCCCTGCAGGGAGAAGAAATGCATCCGTGTGGGAGTGTAAAGTGATACTGAAGAAGCTTTAAACAGACTCGTACCACTCTGTCTGTGTGGAAGATCTGCAGCAGCAGGAGCTCCAGCACTGTCAGGATCTGCCAGTGTTTCAACTTCACTCTCACATTTTAATATAAAAAGAGAAAATAAAATGAAGAAGATGAACACAGCTGGTAGTCAGGTGGAAATACAACTATAATATCTTCTCACATTAACCTATTCTAACAAAAATACACCATTATTACCTAGGCTTATGGAAAACAGACTATTTTTCTGAAAGACCCATGTAGGTCAACAGGTCTTTGCTGACTTTGAAGTTTTTACCCCCAAATGCATAATCCATCTTTAAAAGTCATAGTCTACACTGTGCATATTTTCACCCTTTTGTTTGCCTTGAAAGTAGTTCCTTGCCATGCTGTGATGGAAAGACACGTTCTAGTATTTGTGTAAACAGAAATATTTACCAGCAATATTTAGAATAAACAATGACATTCTTGGTATATGGATGCTGTTTCTGGAATTAGATTACAGCAATAGATTGTATTCTTGGAATTCAGAAGCTGTATGGGGAAGGAAAGATGGCATTCTTGGAATTGGCTTTTAGGCTCAGGCTGGCTCATTACTCTTTGAATCAAGGATGAATTCACATGAAGTGGGTCAGGTTGGAAAGGGGGGGACATAGTTACAGCACCAAAAACGTGTTTTTGCACAAACTAAACCTGTCCTTTAAAGGGTTGTTCCACTTAATTTCAGTGGAACGATCCTTTATTTTATTTTGTGCTGACTCAGGGAAATAAGGCAATAAGGAGTCATGACAAAACAGGATATATTTGGCCAAAAAGCAAAATCTCTTTAAAGCCTTCCAGTAAAGCAAATATTTACATGAATCGTTTTTAATTTTTATTCTGACTGAATGTAAACACAGGATTTAGCCATCTGGAACAGACATTCACAAACACATTCCTGTGAGATGCAGCATTGTGAACTAAAGCAGAGGTATTATTTGATGGCTTTGGCCTTTTTAACACCAAATATAGTGGGGGGAATAATTATTTGATCCCCTACTGAATTTGAAAGTTTGCTCACTTTCAAAGAAATAAACAGGCTCTAATTTGTATGGTCGTTTCATTTTAAAGGTACAGTGAATTGTTTTTTGAGTTTATTTTAATAGAAAAAAAGAACAATGTACTCATAAATATACACTGATTAGTGTGTAATTACATCTTCCAAAAAATGTATGCATTCTCATGAACTTAGAATGAATCCATTAAAGATACATGTTGCCCTGGCATGTTGAATACATTTGCTGAGAAGGACATCGCCGTTTTCTGTATGTGACTAGAGCCTGGCCACATCCGTAGCCTGCTATAAGCAGAGGAGAAGAGAACTCATAGGCCTTTGCATGCCACAGAGGCAAATTTTAATTCATGTCTGCACCTTCAGACTCAAGACATGAAAGATCATACTTATGTTTTATCATCTGAGAAGGGGTCCCCTTCAACAAAGAAGCGAAAACATGAAGGAAGGAGACAATGTGACCTGCATCTGAATAAAACGTCATCGTCATCCTCTTCCTCCTCACCTCAAGCCTCATCTCCTGAACTGAAGTCAGGGCTCTAACACATGAAAACGAGCATAAACATGCTTATTTATCCCTGATATTGTTTCAATTACTAATCAATTGCTTACTAATCAGCAGATTAGACATGCACTTGAATTGGGAGGGGTAAGAAAATACTGTAGAATTCAGTTGACTGCAATCTGCAATCTACTGACATCTAGCGGTGATATTTTACACACTGTACCTTTAATAGAGAGAGAATATCAACCAAAAATCCAGAATAAACATAAAATTACATTGAATTCAGCTTATTATTGAAAGTTATGAATTGATTTGCATGTCATTGAGTGAAAGAAGTATTTGATCCCCTACAACCCAGCCAGAATTCTGTCTCTCACAGATTGTTTGGAAATGGAAGAAATATAAAGTGACCATCAACCACCCTCAGTCAGCAGTTTCTTAAGTGTTAATTTCTTAACTTTGCCAGTAAACATCTAAATGAATCAGAGAAGACTTGGGAGAAAGTGCTGTGGTCAGATGAAACCAAAATCAAGTTCTTTGGAATGAACTTGACCCGCTGTGTTTGGAGGAAGAGAAATGAAGAGTATAACCCAAAGAACACCATCCCCACAGTCAAGCATGGAGGTGGAAACATTATGCTTTAGGGCTGTTTTTCTGCTAAGGGTACAGGATGACTTCACTGAATTGAGTTGCCAATGGGCAGGGCCATGTACTGTAAAATCTTGGATGAGAACCTCCTTCCCTCAGCCAGAACACTGAATATGGGTCGTGGATGGATCTTCCAGCGTGACAATCACCCAAAACATACCGCCAAGGCAACAGAGGATTGGCTAAAGAAACAGCACATTAAGGTCACGGAGTATCCAAGCCAGTCTTCAGATCTCAGTCCTATAGAAAATCTGTGGAGGGAGCTGAAACATCGAGTTGCCAAGCAGCAGCCAAGAAACCTAAAGGATTTAGAGGGTTTCTGTAAAGAGGAGTGGGCCAAAATCCCTCCTGAGATGTGTACAAACCTGGCGACCAACTACAAGAAATGTGCTTGCCAAGAAGGGTTTCTCCACCAAGTACTAAGTCATGTTTTGCTTGGGGATCAAATACTTATTTCACACAATGACATGCAAATCACTTCCCTCACTGTATATACATGGTACTGTTAAATTAAACCTCATCTGCTTGTTTACAGCTCTATATCTGTATCACTTAAGTAGTCTTATTTCTCTTTTTTGAGTCTTATTTATCTTCTATTGGTCCTTTATGTAACACCCTCAGTTCATCATATGTCTGAAACAACATGCCTCCCACAAAAAAAACCCTTTTTTCTGACTGGCCAACTTCAGGAAGCCTGCTGAGGGGCAGCACCCAGTACCTTTTACTGTCTGTATGTGATTGGTGTGTTGCGCCTGCAGTTAAACTTTCTTCCTATTTTTTTTTTTTTTGTAAGTTGAAAGCTGAGTATTCAGTGCAGTCTGAAGCCTGAGGTTTTGGCCCACTTGGATTGCTTTTACAAACATTTACCTCATTATGTGAAACTTTGGCTACGTTTAATGAGACACTGTAACATTATACAAGGCTGAAAATAAGAATATGTCCTTTTAAAACATGACAGGGCTGTTGTAGTACCATAACCGCAAGACTTAAAGTCAACACTGATGATTCCAGACTAGAGTTGATGATGACAGCAGTCTTTAAATGTTCACACACACACACACACACACACACACACACACACACACACACACATATATATATATATATATATATATATATATATATATATATATATATATATATATATATATATATATATATATAGATATATAGACATTCATATATAGATATATATATATATAGATATATAGATATATAA
>VUQS01055275.1:0-11688 GCA_015108495.1 Heterochromis multidens | reverse complement strand
CGAGTGGTCACACACCATTTCAGCCTCAGCACCGTAGAAACTCAGCTCTCTTACAGGAATTCCTCGGGGCCAGCTCTGGCTCCACTGCCTCCTTCATTTTGGTTTTTGTGAAACAGGAATATAGAAAAAAAAAAAAAAATGCAGGAAATGCACACACACATACAGGTTTCACACACACATCCTTCACTGTCAAAGTGTGGTGCCACCAGGCTGCCACAGAGTAAAAATGGCTGATGGGCTTCTGTACTACAGCAGGATGTGTGTACAGTGTTCAATCAGGCTTTGTTTTCCACTCATACCCAGAACATCAAATAGCTGCTGTTTTGTCAAAAATGCTGGTGTCTAAAGATACACAGTGTTTCCTTTAGTACGTTGGGCACCAGGTCATAGCAACAGGAGAAGGTTTGTATTCCAAACTCATCATATATGGAAACTTGTAAAAGACCCTTTTGCATCACATTTAAATGCAGTGGGTTAGTGTCAATTTTCAAACTGCAGGTTTAATGTTATGAAGAAGCATATTTTAACCCAAACCACAATCTTTTCCTGTACCTAACCAAGTAGTTTTTGGTGCCTAAACAAAATCAGCGAGTGAAAACAAAGCAAAACAAAGTGCAAAACAGAAAGGGCCAACAGGGACAGCGGCCTCCTGGCTGAAAAAAAACCAAAACTGTCACATAATCCACGATGTACCTCTAACTTCTTAATGCAGACTTTGTAGTTCCTTAAAAATAAGACATTGTCTCTTGGTGTCCAATACTGCTGAAGCTGGTGAATAAAGGCAGAGATGGCAAGGGACACCTTGTGCGGTTATCTGACATGTTAGATACATCTGACAGAGTGACAAAATTTGACACCCTGGGATGAAATTGTTGGACCAGATTTGAACCAGCTTCTGATTTGGTTTTAGACCATTTTTGGATGATGTCCATGTGCACAGATGTATGTATGTGTCATATAACTATCATATAAATATCTTATAAATATCTTCTGTACAGTATCAATTCTGAGTGTTTATATGTGAAACATATTGAACTGACAGACATTAAAATTAGCAATGTTCCATCAGATTACATTTATATTAATGTCAGCTGCTGCTTGTATGTTTCTTAGTCTGTCTCTGCTGTTTTTTAGCTGCTGGATTGTAGATGAATTAAGGCCATAAATGTTTGTCTTAACATTAAATAAGATGAATGGTATGAAAGGCCAGTGATGTTTGAGTTCGAGTACCTGAACTGGTACTTGTGTGAAATAGGCTGCTGTTATGAGGGCCATGGAGATTATAGGTGACTGCATGGGAAAATTTGGGGCAAAAAGCTTAATGAATAAATAAAGTGTATAATATACAGCACATGCTGCATTTTCTTGTTTGTTTATATTTTTTTCTAAGGAAATCCCCTCCAACCCCGTGTCCATCGTCATAGCACTATGAACTGTGGGTGATTTCCTTAGAGAAATCCTGCAGAAATGTGATGCAGAAACTGTGCAGACTGTATGCCAAAGATCCCCTACATGCTTGATGATTTGACAGTGAGACAGCCCAAACCCCTGATGGACATTGGGACTGAATCTTAGTCTACAACTTACTTGGCATACATGGGATTCTGGTTTTAATCTGACAGTGAGACAAAGACAGCTGGAGCAGGTTTAAGACATTTTTAGAGAGGGATCTGAGTCCCTTTTGTGACACATCTTGTGGAAAGCAAAGAGAATATCAAAACCGGACCCCATATAAGCTGGAAAATAATAATTTTCCTTTTAATCCCTATTAATCCACTTCCAATCAAACTTCTCAGCTTCTGTGTTTTCTTAAATACGCTGTTCATTACCTAACTTGTTTTTGTCAACAATATGTCATTTTATTTTATTTGTTTACAGCAATACAAGCTTGCCTGACATATTTGAACATGAATCTATGTTCAGATGAATTCTGTTAATTTTGGTCTTTAATCTTTATCTTTTATCCTATCAGTACTGCATTTTAATATATTTATCCTATGATTTATTCAAACTTGGCTTTCACACAAGGTGTTCAGAAGAATCAACTAGATTAACAACATTAATTGCATAATAAAAGTGAACACCACCTGTGAGTGTTGCTCTCCTGTCTCATGTGCTCTCTTTAACATCACAGAGTAATTGATTCAAATCAGGCAAAACAAAAAGAAAAGATAAGAAGAAATATCATTTTATAGATCAGGTAATTACAGTTTATTTCCTTGATAGTTGATAAAGGGTCCTAAAAAGACACACCTGTGATATCTCTTGCACAGTACTATCACCTGCTAAACTGAATGGTTCATCTGTCTATTCACATCATAACTTTACATTTATTCTCAGTTTTATTGCAGAAAAATCAAATTTTGTCAACATATTGATTGCTGGAATGCTGCTTATTTCATACTTCCTCCTTCAGGTTTATGTGATGTGTTTGAGAGCACCTTACAGTGTCTTTATCACGCCCTGTGTATGAGATGGAGGAAGTCCAGCAGAGAGGGAGATGTTATCAGTGGCTGCAGACACAGAGCAGGAAACCACAGCTCCAGGCGGGAGCCGAGACAAGGCGAGGAGGAAGAGTCGCTGTGTAACTGAAGGTCGGATGTGATGGTGGTTTTCACTCTCTGTCTGTCTGGGTTACGTAGCTGTTATCTTTC
Organism: Heterochromis multidens; assembly: GCA_015108495.1. Classification (NCBI taxonomy): domain Eukaryota; kingdom Metazoa; phylum Chordata; class Actinopteri; order Cichliformes; family Cichlidae; genus Heterochromis; species Heterochromis multidens. The sequence goes on along the minus strand of VUQS01055275.1, from coordinate 9,034 downwards.
TTACATAAGGACAGAATTACCTCAACACACACACACATGTGAACCCACACAAACACACACAGAACAACAATGAAGTTGTTTTTGTTCTACCTGCAGTTTAAATGAATTACTTAGACCACTTTTGTTAAAGCTCCACAGCTGTAACACCAAAATGGACACAGTGACCCACAGGCTGGCTCTAATTAACCTGCTCGTTCACTTATTCACTACCTGTTATGTAGTTAAAAAGAAAAAAGAAACAGTAAAGTGTTAGGTCACATGTGGACTGGTTTTGAATTGGTTTTGCTTTGGGCTGGATTTCTGGATCAGTAAACCAGCTGTAGTCCCAGAATGTAGCTGTGCCTCCATGTGGTCATGGCTCTCCTCTGCAGGACCTGGATCTGTCCTGGCTTCTGTGTTTACGTGCACAGAAAGCCCAAAGTGGATCATTTAGGTTGGTTTAGAGTACAATCTGATCTGTACTCTGGACTCGCTCTCAGTTTCTGAAAAACATAGGACCCTTAACTGGACTCTGTTCTGTTTCTACTTGTTGACCTTTGATCTCTCTTTGGCTGTGGTAAACTTCTACTCTCGAATGTGCAGATTTGACAAACAGTGAGTATTTTTCTTGGTTAGTTTTCAGCAGTATGAACATTGTTAATGATTGAATGTGTGGAGCAGGCCCTCCAGAAATGACCACGGTCTGGTTCTCTGCCATGTACCCCAAGTTTCCCATCACAGGCTCTCGTTCCAGCCTCCACTTTTAACTCTGAAAACTCTGGTTTCACCCTAAAGTGCTATGGTCTCCTCGGAATAACCAGCAGGGAATAAATAAAGATCTATTTGTGCAAGTGAATGGGCATGACTGAGTTTGAATATTTTCATTCCATAAATGTTATCATGTATTTACTCAGCAAGCGATTCCTGACTAATCTGCGGCCCCCTCAGTAAACACAGGAATCTGACAGAACTGATGTCACTCACAGCACCTGACATCTGACCGTCCAGTTCTGGGCACTTTGTGTTCTGTTGTTTATTAATGTGGCATTCAGGCAACTGTGGACAAGAAAATAACTGAACTTTTCCTGAAAAGTTTCACAAAATATAATGTTTTAAAAGGAAAATGACTGAAAAATGTCTAAGAAAAAAATTTCAAAGAATATTAATAAAAATTAATTTACCTCACTTGCTTCAGATAAAGCATAAACCAACCAAATGTAACAAAACTCATGGGTATATCGACTCTGAGCATCATATTCACGGAATTAACAAATCTTCACATCACGTCAAATATATGGAGTAATTTCAATATATGAGAGTAATTTTGATTTTATTTGCATCCAAAATAAAATGGTAAATGGACTGGTACTTATATATTTCTACTCAACTGGGCACTCAAAGTGTGTTCTACTGCAAGTCTCATTCACCCAATCACACACACACACACACACACACACACACACACAATCATACAGTGTTTTTATCTATGCCTAAGCACTTTCTAACAGTTGCACACACACTCGCACTCCAATGGATGAATTGGGGGCAACTCGGGGTATGGTATCTTTCCCAAGGATACTTTGGCATGTGGCTGGAGGAGTCAGGGGTTGAGTCATTGACTTTCCGATTGGTAGCTGACCCACTCTACCACCTGAGTGACAACTGCCCAGTGGCTAGTGGCCTCTAAAATACGCCAAAAGTTTCACATTTTGTTTTCTGACAAAACCAAACTTTGGTGTGTGAATAAATAAAATGAAAATGCTGCAGCAGTAGCAACAAGATCCTTGTAGAAGCAAGTCTTGGTACTCGGCAGCCATCTCACTGATACCTCCGTAGGTATTTGTTATTGTGAACCTGTGACATATATTACAATGACCAGAGTTACACAGAAACTCTATGCATACATGCATGTATAAAAATCATCCTTACAGCATCATTAACAGCTCAGTTCAGAGTGCTGACACTATTAATATCATCCCACCACAGCACTAAACAAATGCCATGCTAATATCCATATACTGGGATGACTATGAGTAGACTGACCTGCCAGCACACACTGCGTGTCAGTCCATTGCAACATTATTAGCTCTTACAATGTCAGCTGCTGATTGGTTCTTTGGTGGCAGGGGCAGGATAATCACTGTTACAGATTTCCCGTATAAATTTCTAATTAGGATTTGCTGAGTGCCATATTTTGTTATTATGTCTCTGGTAGTAGTAACTCAATAGTTAGTGGCGCACAGTGGTAGTACAACGACAAAGACAATATATCAAATGCTGAGAAATTTGAAGCGAGCAACACGTTTCAGAAAAGTTAGGACAGTGATGTGCTGCATCACGTGTTCTTTTAACAACACTCTGTAAGTGCTTGGCAGCTGAACGCCAAACGTGTTTCTGTTCTTGTTTATTATGGGATTCCAGCTGCTTGACTCTTCAGGATCTCTTATATTTTTTTTGTTTCAAGATGTTTTCAATAGATTTCTACATCTTCTTTTTGAAGATGTAGATCTTCTCTGGTGAAGTTTTAATTTGCATTTGTAGATGTAGTAACCCCAGCACCACTGAAACATTGGTTTCAGAAGGGTTCCATGCAATGCTTTCTATTACAAAATCCTGTCTGTTTTTATTGAAGTACCACCGGAGGGCCTGAGGGAGACTGTACAGTGATTTCCCCAGAATCTCTTTAATGATGTTATGCAGCAAAGATGTATTCTTTGTAATTTTATGTTGAGAACACTTAGTGTTGTTGGACTATTTGTCTTATAGGAAACAGGTTTGTAGATGTTGGTTTGGTTTACTTTAGATCAGTATTTCTACAGTGTATATAATAAATGCTTTAACATACTGTATATCCATCTGATGTAGGTTATTTTGTATAAAGAGATTGTGAGTTATGTTTGGCAGGTGGTGGTTTGTTGCCTTGTTTAAGGTCAAAAGTCACCCTAGTTGCTGCAGCAGCCGTGCAGCGTTCTCAGGCCTCAGGCTGCAGGTTGATCAGTAACTTGAGCAGTTTAAAGTCTGCTCAGATAAATCCTGCTTACTGGCTCAGGGTGGACTTTACCCCGCTCAGGCTCTGTCTGCATCTCAGCCCTTTGAGCTGACTATTATATAAAGAGTGTATGAAGGATGTGTGGAATAAACACAGCTCAATGGTTCTTTTATTTCCTTATGTAAGCTGCGCTCAGCTCTGAGCGCCTGCTGAAGGAAGTCAAGAAAGGAAACAGGTGATTGGCTGCGGTCAGGCTGTCCAGCCTGCAGACCCACAGCGTGCAGTGTGTGCACATTAATATGTATGACAAACAAGCATCAAAATAACATGAACACAGCAGGAAGGTTTTCTTGCTCACACTCTGCTGTTTTGATCCTGTCAGTCCCAAACGACCCAAGCTGATGCAGCTTCTCTGCCAGAGTAAAAAACGTTGATTGTGTACAGACCTCGCTGATGAAGGAAAGAGTTCCTGCGAGAGCTAAACTCAGGTTTCAGTCAGAAAGTGTCCAACTGGAAGGAAAGAAGGGCTGCTTGTCCAATTTTACCCTGAATTTATCCTGTCAGGTGGAACTTTACTGCTCTGCTCTCATGGTGAACATTTTGGGTTTCACAATATGATGACTGATATTTTTGCACAATGTAGTTTGTTTACATTTTTCTGCTGCTCAGCCCTATATCACACGTTTCAGTGCTGTGATTATTTGTTGGTCTGTCCAATTGTGTCTTGTGTCCAGATGCATGTTGGCCTACATCTGTTCATAGTGCAGCTCAGAAGTCAAAACCAAACTGAGACATTTCAGATCACTTTACATATGCATAATTCTTTGGCAATGCCATGCCAAGATTTCTGGTCTCTGAGAATTGAAATGCAGTTATCATCCAATCAGTGAAGCCAGTCTGGTGTCTGTTTGGAAATGAGATTTTATAAGGTCACGGAGCTGTGATTTTGTTTCAAAGAAGGCGATCTAAAATTACAGTCTTTGCTTGATTCCTGGATGTATCCAGAGTGATTGGATCATTGGAAATAATTTTATAATTTGATCTTTTTAGATGTTTGTACAGATGGCAGAGTTCTCTGATTTCATCAGTGATGTCACGGACTGTCACCTTCACTGTCTGCTTTAAATGATGGTCTGTGTCATGAATGAATGGGATCCAGATTTGACTCTCACACAAACAAACAAAGATGGTGGACGCATTGTCTGCCACTCAACGCAAGCATTTTATGGAAACTTTTCATTCTCCCTCTCAACTTAAAACACGTTTTATTTACATTTTCCATGAAAATGTACTTTTATGTATACATGAATGTACGTACTGAACAACTTGCAAACACTTTATTCTGAAATTTATTCAGACATTTATTCTTTATTTCTGATATTTTAATATTATATGTTTAGATTTTTGCAATAAAAAAATTATAAACTTTTTAAAAATGCTTAAATATTGTTTTTTCATATGTAATGTATATTTTTGGTACATTTTAACATTTTACTGATTTACTCATTTTACTAAGGTTTGGTATAGTTTCAGTATGTGTCGAGTGTATTAGAGCTTTATGAAAAAAAGTAGTGAAAGTAAGAGAGTACCTGAAATGTACTTTGAGATAGTGTGTTGATCGGAGTTGCTGTGGCCTCATTGGGCCCAGACATCAGCATAGCACTGACAATAATCCAACCTGTTTTTTTTTCCCTCTCTACAAACCCCTGGAGCCCAAAATGACCCTAAGTGAACCACAGTGGCAGAGCGAGCCCCGCCGGCTCCTCCACGCTGTATACAACTGACATAAATACACCAAGCCGCTTTAAATAGACTGCAGCCATTCACTGTAAACACAGCCAGCAACAAGCTGCAGACACACTGGCTGCCCGTTCCTACACACACTGTTTTCTGTTGCTGCAATATTTTTATGTTTTCCCAGAAAAAAAATGATGAGTCAGTCATTGCTAAAACTGCTGCAGCAGACCTTTATTTAAAGCACCAATTTTGTTCTTTTTCATTCTTCTACAGGCATTGAAGTTGCTGGAAAACAAATTTTACCTGTATTTTATATTGAAATTGTATGTATGCCTGTTGTTTCAAAGACTAGTGACTTTTTTTTGTAAATTTTGTCAAATCTAGATCACAGGTGACCTTGGCACTGGTGCCTTGACATGCCACAACACATAGTATTGGACATTATATTGGATGCAGGGGAGAAAATCCTCCAGTTACTTATATTAGATTTTCCTGTTTAAAAGATGGACAAAGTCCTTTTGCTCACTTTCAGTTCTGCAGACAATAATCTGTTCTATTCACACATGGGCTTAAATGAACAGCACAGAAATTACTGGGGAGCTGGAAGACTGTAAAATCAATTCAGTGAATGTCCAATTAATTCAGACAATTGCATTCTCAAATTCAGCTCCTCTTGGTGATGTCTGGATTCTTTAAGTTCAGGGCAGTTGTGCGTGTGTTAAAACACCTAGAGAGGCCCTGTAGCCCCAAAGCACAAAGGCCACACACAAGTGCATGAACAAACAAGAAGGAAAACATGCTCCAAATGTAGAAAAGCTCTAAATACCAAAATACTTACAAAAGTAGAAGACACATATGAAAAGAAACACATATCGTCCAGAGTCCTGATTAGATTTGTTTGATATTTGCAGTAATAACATGATGAATATTAGATCATATGTATCAGTGCTTGTATCTGCTGTAACTGGAAATGTCGCCACAGCTCTGGAGCATGAATGAAGGTTAAGGCACCATCACAGCAGCACCACAACACCAAAACTCACTGTTTTACAGGGTCATGCACCTGTGATGTTGCTCCACTGAACGCACAGCTGGATTGGGTTGATGTGAGTTGAAATGACTGTTGACCATCTGTGTGTGATTCTCATGTAAAACTGCTGACTGTGGAACATGGAAACATCTGCCTGCTTTCACTTCTGGTTTTCAGGGACCAACTCGCATGGCATTATGGGATGTGGACGGACATTTGCAAGTCAGCGAAAACACAGTGGTGAGCAACGCTTTCTATTAATGTCACTTCTGGGGTCACCACGGTTGGTCTGGATCACAGGTGATGTGCTGAGATGCTGCACACAAAGTTCACAGAGTGGAGACATGTTTCATTACAGTGTTCATACATTTAGAGTGTGACCATATGTTGTGGATCAAAAAATGACTGAGAAGCTTTCTTGACATTATCCAATCAGAAGCTGTGATTTTCTGCGGCTGCGCTATAACAGGACATAGTTTCCCAGTTGTTTGTAAAATAAATCCAAGTCTTTGTTTGTCTTCATGCATAATGTGCATACATTTGAAAATAGAGGTTTACAGCTAGAGAACATGTGGCTGCATGCAGCACTACAGGCAGCATGCAACAGTCTCTATGAGGACTTAGACTTAAAAATGGTGATCTTTTTTTGGAAATTGGACAGTTTTGGAAATTGGGAACAATTTTGCAAAGTGGGGACCTTTCTGCACATCTGACTAGGATGCCTCACATTTTTTGAATGTGATGACATTTTTGAAAGTGGGTGCATTTTTTACAAAGAGAGAACACTTTTGAAAGGTAGGGACATTTTTTAAAAGTGAGCACATCTTTGGAAAATGAGGACATTTTTGGAAAGCCTTTCTGCAAAGAAGGAACAATTTTGGAAGTTAGGGACAACTTTGGAAAGCCATGGCTTTGTTAAGTCTGGGCATTTTTTTTTTTTTACAAAGGAGGATACTTTTGGAAAGTGGGGACAATTTTGGAAGGAGACGAAAATTTTAGAAAGTGAAACCTTTTTTCCAAAGAAGGATCATTTTGGGAATGTAAGGGCATTTTTGCAAAGTGGGGACCTTTTCAGAAATTGAGAAAAAAATTTGAATAATGGGGACCTTTTTGCAAAGAGGGAACCGTTTCTGAAATAGAGATACTTGTATAAACGGGGCACATTTTTGTGAAAGTGGGCACATCTTTGCAAAGTGTGGGAATTTTTGAAAGGTGGGGAAAAATTTTTTAAATTTAGGATTTTTTTCAAAGTATGTACATTTTTCTAAAACTGCTAGGTGGGGAGATTATGCTTAAACCACATAAAAAAAACAGGTTAACCTTTTATCCTTCACGCTAATAACTGTTCATTATACACGTTTTTATTTTCTTTATTTTCTTTCATTCTTTGCAGTCTTTCTTTCAGGCTCTGTGGTATCTTTTCATCAAACAGCCTCTCACTCCCACCTTACAAAAACAGTCTGATATCATACAGCATCTGCACCCGCTGATACCTGCACACACACAATTGTACATTCCAAGACTTGTTGATTGTCAGTCTGATAAGTTTGTTACAAAGAAACACACCACAGAGTATTTACCCTTAAACAGTCACACACTGCACATGTATGCAAACACTTGTTTCGCACTCATATTTTCTATAGACAAAAACACAAATAAGAGTCCACATAAACACAGACGCCATTGCTGATTAAAAAAGTGTAGAGTTAAGAATTTTATTTACATTAAACTTTGGTTTGTTTGGTTGCTCTTCCATGATGGAACATAACATGTGCAAAACATTTGCTTTGTTTGTACATTTTCATGTCAAAGATACATTGAAGCACAAAAGAAAATCTGGTTACACGTTTTTCTCTGGACTCACCTGTCCTGACTTGGACTTGGCTTGGGTTCATTTGACCTGTGACATCACTGAAGATGGGCTGTGACTTGAGAATTTAATAATTTGTCAAGACTTGCCTGTCTAAACTTCTTGGCTTGACTTTGGCCCTCAACATTTAGCTTTACTTGTTTACTTGAAACTGTTTTGAACAGGGACTTGACTAGCAGCTAACCTGTCCTAACTTGAGACTTGTTTTGCTGAGTTGCATATGATATTTCCCGTGTATAACAACAAAGAGCAACACACAAAAAAATTAAATAAAGTGTGGAATAACCTTCAAACTTACTGGACTTCTCACTGGACTTGGCATAACCTATTTTCTATCTCCTAAAACGCAATCTAAATTTAACCCTAAACTGTCTTGATTGATAAAACAGGTCTAAATCTCTGACTGGTCCTCCTTAGGGTGGAAATTCTAGAGTGCAAGCACAAAACACAGTTGACTGTTGTTTTGTGTGTGTGTGACTTCAGTCTCTCAGCTCTCCATCACAGTTTCTGGTTCACAGAGAGTTTAGTGCCCGAGGTAGAAACTCCTTCGCCCTGCTCCTCTTCATCAGCCCCTCCTTCCCTTTCTCTGTCCCCCCTCTTCTCGTTCTCTGCCTGCAATTTCCCATCAAGCACTCTGTCAGGCTCAAGTGTTCATCCATCATCATCTTTAAACACCTTTTAACTAAAGTGTGTGTTTGTGTGTAACTTGTGTTCATGTGTGGATTGTGTTTAAGTTGGTTAGCGTAGCTTTGTGTTTTGTCACTGGCTTTGAGCACAGCTACAAGCAGCAACACTATTCTCTTCACACAGAACTCACTCATGTTCCCATTACTTCATGGGATGCTATATTAACTTAATTTCACCTTCAGGGTTACAATATTGTAGATTAAACTGAAGGTTAGGTAAGGACACTGATCAACTACATTGGATGTATTTTTTTTACAAGTTGGAACATTTCTGGAAATTAAAAAAAAAAAATTAAATGTGAAACATTTTGCAGAGTTTTCAAAGTTTTTTAGGAAAAATATGATATTTTTGTAAATTGAGGACATTTTTGGAAAGCAGGAGCATATTTGTAAAATAAGGATCCTTTAAAAACCGAGAACCTTATTGCAAGGTGAGGACATTTTTGTCTAGTTAGACAACCTTGCAAAGTGAAGATAGAATTTTGCAACGCTGGAAACTGGAGGCATTTTTGAACAGTGGGAAAATTTTGGAAGGTGACAACAATTTCAGAAAGTGGTTTTTGGAAATTGGCAACTTTTGGAAAGCAGGACATTTTTGCAAAACTTTTGAATTTGTGGGAGGTGGTAAAAATTTGCAAAGAAGTGATTTTTATGTGGAAATATATTGCAATATGTCTGTTATTAGTAGTAATATTAGTAGTATATAAATTAAAGACTTTTTTTTTAGGTAGGGACTCCAGGAG
>VUQS01055272.1:0-10038 GCA_015108495.1 Heterochromis multidens | reverse complement strand
AGCCATCTGCCGTGACCGGCTGGGGTGAGGGGAGGAAGACAGGACAAAAGACACACTGTGGAAGAGAGCCAGAGATTAATAATAACTCATGATTAAATGCAGAGAGGTGTAAAAACACCAGTGAGTGAAAAGAGGTGAGAAGGAGAAACACATTATGGGAAGCCCCCAGCAGCCTAGGCCTATTGCAGCGTAACTAAGGGAGGATTCAGGGTCACCTGATCCAGCCCTAACTATAACCTTTATCAAAAAGGAAAGTTTTAAGCCTAATCTTAAAAGTAGAGAGGGTGTCTGTCTCCCGAATCCAAACTGGTAGCTGGTTCCACAGAAGAGGGGCCTGAAAGCTGAAGGCTCTGCCTCCCATTCTACTTTTAAATATCCTAGGAACCACAAGTAAGCCAGCAGTCTGAGAGCCAAGTGCTCTATTGGGGTGATATGGTACTATGAGGTCTTTAAGATAAGATGGGGCCCGATTATTCAAGACCTTGTATGTAAGGAGAAGGATTTTAAATTCAATTCTAGTTTTAACAGGGAGCCAATGAAGAGAAGCCAATATGGGAGAAATATGCTCTCTCTTTCTAGTCCCTGTCAAAATAAACAGACATTGTTTCCTCACTCATTTAACGTAGTGCTATTAATCTGCAGTAATGCTAATTGTGAAGTGCAGAGGAAACAGAGCTGTGTTGGCCTCGGTGCATCTCTACATAGATAGTTGGTAGCAAAAAAACAAGACACCATGAAGCAGGGGTGGCAATTAGTTTTCCCAAGGGGCCACGTGAGAAACTGGGACTGTTATGGAGGGCCCCACCAATAAGCTAAACTCAATTCTCCTCAATATTAATAATATGGTGTATAATACAATGCAAAAACACCAATTTCGGTTCCGATTTGTTTTCCAAATAAGCTCCAGATTTCCCTGAATGTCCTCGATCCATCTTTCCACAGTTTGGAGAGGGGCACATTCTCAAACACTTCTTTTTTCTCAGGGCATATTAGCACGGCAGAGTCTAACCAACACTCTTTGGTAAACTGTTACTTGTGTTACACAAGTTCTTCAATCGTGGCTTGCATGATGGGTGGATAGAAAAGAAATCATATGTGACGTTTTTCCTGGAAACCTGTGCTACAGTCAGCCGACTTCAGTTCGTGTGCAGGGAGGAGGAAAATCATAAAGTGGTCTACAGCTTTTGACAGGTGGAGGTGTGGGTGTTAATCTTATTTTTATTGTAGGAAAGGATGAGAACATGAAAATATCTTCTACATGATATCTGGGATAGTCTAATCTAGCCTTCCTGTTCTTGAGTGTGACCAGTAGATTCAACCTTTTTATAAACCCTCTATATTTACATTCATGAAAGCATTAATTATAGACTTGTTGACACTGATACACTAACTGATATTGTTCCTGACTTGGCTAGATCTTGTGAAGGGGTTGTTCTTAACAATGAAAATAATTCTGAGATCATCCACTTTAGTTGTTTTCAGTCTTTCAGGCCTTTTGGTGTTGCTGAGCTGGTCGGTGCATTCCTTCTTTTTAAGAATGCACCAGATTTGTTCAGTCCTTAATTTTTGCTCTCTTTCTGATGGGTTTATTTTGATGTTTCAGCCTAATGACAGCCCCCTTCACTTGCATCGACATCTCTTTGGACCTTGTATTGAGGGGTCCAGTGAGACCCCCATATTTGTGTGCCAACTTCACCGGAAATTTTATTCTAGCCTCATGTCTCTGTGTCACCTTAAATTCGTCCATGCCCCAGATGAAGACTTGCTACTTTGTAGGCAGAGACAAGTCTATGCCAAACAGTAACACCTGAGGCTGAAAATGAAGCTAAGGAAAAGTGTCAAAAACCACAGTTCTTCTAATGGCCACTTGAGCCTGGCATCAAAAGCGAGTCAGTCCCCATAGACTCCCATGTTGAAATGTCACCTGTACAGTTTATTACTACATCTAGCTAACCAAGCTTTCTGGTATTAGCTGATAATTTAGCACTCCACCCTCTTTTCAAATATGGTCACTTCTGACTCCAAAAAAACAAGGTAGTGGTCAAATGTGGAGTCCAAAGCCAGTGTGCCACATTACGGTGGCTACGTCCATCTGTTATATACAGTCTATACAGACCACCTCAATTTTCAAATGACTTAAAAAACTTAATTAAAGTGTGGATACACAAATTAAATAGTGACTCACTTCATCCTTTAATATTAATGTCTTAATTTTAATGTCAATTTTGTTTTTTTTTAAATACTAATAAAAAACAACTGTTCTGCATTTAGTTTAGTTTGTGATTTTAGAAAAAAAACCCAGTGTTTTAGTGTTTTGAGATTAATTTATTATTCCTGACGCCTCCCAGACTAACCTAAGTTCCACTTAAGTCCAATGCACAGCAGATTACACACAGTGACTTCCCAGGTTTAGTAGCAGAAACAACAAACAGCTGCCCAAGAAAACTTTTTTGAGCTCCTGAACTTTGTGATTATCTCCCACACTGTTTATTCTGTCTCAGTGTAAACTGAGATTTAGCACTTTAACGTAGTATCCATTATTGTATTCAGAAGTGAATTTCCTGAAGCACAGAGCCTGATGAACAATGTGTAACTGTCTAAACACTGCCTCTCAAAGACTGTACCTCATCCTCTTCCGTTAACCAGGAAAAGTATAATGAAATATACACATATTTATTTAAGAAATTAGACACTGATTTAACAAAACTGCTTTGAAAGTCATTAAGCGTTAACAATACTCTCAAGTGGTCCTCCTGAGAAAATCCAGCAGCAAATTGCACTTGAATAAAAGTACTTAAGAAGATAGAGAAATAAATAATTGGGGCCATTTATCTTCCTCCATTACAATATTGAGCAGGATATGTCCTCTTGTCTTTGTCCAAATCTATAAACACTGTATTATTGATTTACTTGCCATAAACCTCAACAACAGACATATTATCCTCGTTGCACATATTGGTGAGCAGGCAATTTTGCTGTCATTACTGGGCTGTTTTTCTGTAGTAGCCTCTGGTGTGTGTCTAAGCAATCTTTCTCTGTTATATTGGCAACACTTTCCTGGCCACTGAAGATGTGGATCGTTATTTCCATTTAGGGGGGTATGTGCAACGACACTGCATGCTGTAAGGACATCAAATAAGGAGTATTAGTAATGGCAAAAATGCACCTGCTTTACTTCTTAAATCTTAAATGTAACTGGCCACTGCTTCACATAAGACTGTTTTTATGTGTTACACTTAATTTGCTTTGTAGCTCTACTTCATCCCCCAGGTTTCATATGGGTTACAATACTGACACTACACTAAGCAGAATTTACATACATAATTATTCATGGGGATTAGTGTTCAAGAAATTATAATGTAAAAATAATGAGCTTAGTAAGTGATCTTATCAACCCTACTTCAATATGCTTCAAGTCAAATGATTAATAATTAATACACTCTTGGACTTCTTTCATACTAAAGACATTTTCTTTTAATAAATGAAACCATTTCTCTTTTTCCCCATTTTTTTTCATTACTGAGCTTCAGAGCTCATCTTCTGTTTACCTGATAGGTGCTGTGTTGTTGTGTTGTGTCCACCAGGACTTTGGTGGGTTGAGGTATCTACACCACAGCTCCCAGTCGAAGCCCTGAGCAGACAGAGGGTATTCCTCGATCTCAAAGGTGTCATACTTGATGTTGTCAAATGAAGGTGAGACCACCCGGGTCCGGTCCTCCTTTATTCGCTGCAAAATAGGCTCCGCCCTGTGGGATGATAAAGCACAGATAGAATGTGTTAAGATAAAAGCAAAATTAGTGTTACATTGCGGGCTGCAGGGTTTAACATGATCTCTCTCATGATGTTTTCATGCAATGTCAGCAGAATCAACACCGTAAAGTATGAATTACTGGAAAAATAATCTTTGTAGATGTGGTTTCATCAAATTTTGACCAACAGATTTGACTGTGAATCAACTATGAGCAGAGCTGTGATGAGCCCGTCCAAACCTGTGTCTTCCCCACCCAATCAAAAGTTGCCTGCAATTCACCCACTGCACACCTCTCCTGTGTTATGTACAAACACACTGAGGTTGGAAGTAAGGCACTGGGTCTCTCAAAGCGTGCAGAGCCGGAGGATAGTTCTATGAGTTCATGGTGATGATTTTTCATGTTATTTTTATTGTAACGATAGACTCCTCAATGTACTCAAAAGAGCTCAAAGAACAGTCATTACTCAAAGAACTTCAAACTTCTTTTCAACTTTCCTTTATGCTACTTGTCAGTGCCAGTATTTAGCCTTAGATGGACTTTACCACCCACTTTGGGCTGCATTCCCAAACAACCTAACTCCAACAAGACCGAACCCTGCCGTGACAGGTGCCACCAACCACCCTCACACAGTCCGTGGGATGTGCCCTCGATCAGAAGGACTTGGGCCCCCGATCAGCACTGGGCAATGTGGTCAGCCGTAAGCCATGCCCGCCTGTCGGATGAGGATTTGGAACTGGGCTCTTCCCTCTTCACTCTCCATTACTAGTGGAATCCTTGTTAGTTTCTTTTCCTCAGCTTTGTAATATGCTTAAAGTCAGCAGGTCGTCCCGTCTGATCTGAGGTCATTTTCGAATGGTCTTGCCCCCAAGGGAGGAGGAGCAGGTTTATGGTAAATGGACTGATTCTTATATAGCGCTTTTCTACTCTCCCGGAGCACTCAAAACACTTTATACAACATGCCTCATTCGCCCATTCATACAAGCACTTTTTCTATGCTTAAGTGCTTTCTACCTAACGTTCACACACATTCACACTCTGATGGATGTATCGGAGAGCAACTTGGGGTTAGTATCTTGCCCAAGGATATTTGGCATGCAGACTGGAGCAGCCAGGGATCAAACCACCAACTTTCCAATTAGTAGATGACCTGCTCTACCGCCTGAGCCACAGCCACCCAACTGTTTATATGCGCTGGTGCATTTCTCGCTGCAGTGAGGGGGCAAGCTCTGGGGAGGCTGGCAGCCCACGCGACCTGTGGCATGGGGTTAGGTTAACTGGTGAGAATGTGAGGGTGAATGGTTGTCTGTCTCTATGTATCAGCCCTGCAACAGACTGGCGACCTGTCCAGGGTGTACCCTGCCTCTCACCCTATGACAGCTGGGATAGCCCCCCACCCCCACTAGAACAAGAAGAGAGAGCATGATACTGTGTCCCTTTATTAACTGTACCCCTGGAGGATTATGTTATGGTGTTACATTGTTATTTCTAATATTCTTGTGTACTTTTCTGGAAGGACTTTGTTGACTGAGCAGGAAAATAAGCTCCATTTCTAATGAGCACTTTGATTTTTCCTCTAAAGAGATGTTTAGTGAAGAAATTACATTTTGTTCCAGTAGATATTTGTTTTCATCTCATTCATTATTTCATTTTGCTTTTACTACTGTAAGGGTGTTGATTCTTTTGCTGTGCACATACTGTAGCAGCCTTTTTATTCTAAGTATTTAGACCCCAAAAAAGCTGGAGAAAATCTTACTCTTTGTGTGTGTGTGTATTAACCGCTTTATAGAGAACAAATGTGCATCTCCTGCATCTTGCAGCGATTGCTGATTTTTGGCTGTAAGCAACCACCCTAAAGCTGCTACACATGGTTTGGAACAATTTAGTGTTCTATTAGTTTGGCCAGATTTTTCCTCATTATGCTTCTTTTTGTCAGGGATCATGTACAAAAATACAGTCATCTCAAAGCGAGGAGATGCCAGCAACTGAACACACAACAAACTTCAGGTAACTAATCAGCAGATACACATCCAAAATATGACCCATCCAGGTTAACAAAGAAAAGTCTAACTACTCTAAATGCCCTTAAAGGGTAAAATAATTTCCAAACACAACAGTATAACACCATAAAACATGTCCACCTTGAATTCTATTTGAGCTTTTTAGCCTCTTTTAGCTCCTTGTTTTGTTTGATTAAATTAATATAAAGGTGTTTTTAATGGTCCCTCTTGTCTTTCATGTTACTCGTGTATTTGGATTGTGTATGTATTCTGCTCTGATTGGGCAGAGTAATCAAGTAATTTCTTTCAGTTTTCATATAGTTTAAAGCATTGTTTCAACAGCAAGACCATCAACCAAGTACCAAAATGCAAATGTTGAAGTCAAAAGAAGACAGAAAAGTCAAAAGGACTCAGATACTGGCAGAGAAAACAGACAAAATTATTCCTCTTCTATCTTACATTCGTCATGAATATTACTGATGCTGTCTGCTGCCATTTGAAGTTACTTTGCCCATAAAAACTTTATAACCCAGGCATGTGGTCGGGGTTGTTTGTTTTGAAATTTGTATTGTAACGGTAGAGAAATAGTACATTCTTTAATCTCAATTAGAAGCCTAAAAAAGGCAAAAAAATATTAAATATTGCAAGAATGATTTTATCCGGGGAAAAAGAAGATAGGGAGTGACTGTGGTAAAACAATCTGGGGAATTGTCAGCCCAAGCTGGGGAGCGAGTCTGCAGTCCTGACTAGATCAGGAAGGTCAACCCACCAGAGAGCAGCGAGGATAGAGCTGAATCAAGGACTGAAGGAGTGCAGCCGAAGGCTCATCAGAGACAGCAGAATCAGTGAGAGGAGTAAGGCGGTGTCTGGAATATGAAGTCCTTGAGAGATCTAAGTCCATCCTACTTAGCCTTGTAAGCCATTCCTGATTTGAGAATTGAATCAGAGAGGAAGTACAGGAACTAGATGGAAAATTCAGAGCTGGGGGCCTCCAGAGTCCAAAGACTATGACTAGAGCCAGGACTACAAATGAAGTCCTTGATCAAGTAATATAGAATTCAGTGGATGTTGACCACAAGGCTGCAGGGCTGTGGTGGGATGATAGCCTTTTGCAAGTGGGACAGCTCTTAAGATTCACGGGGGGCTGTGGGCAGCCTGGGCAGTGATCACACACAGAGGGAAAGAGCACTGCTGTTGAAAAGCTAAGCAGATTGGAAGATGTTCAACTGCAGATAACATCTGTACACAAGCAGAGATGCTTTTTGACTCTTTGTCATTAAAAATGTGCACATTTTGTGATCTTGGGATTATGTAGTTCTTTCTTAATTATGTGGTTCTTTCAGGAACCAGAGTAGTTTTGCGATATTGAGATAAAACAAAGAGATTACACATCAAAGATTGCAAAACTGACATTTAAAAATTCTCCTGTATTTTAGTCAACACCAGTATAGTCAAAGAAGATTGTTATTTCTATGTGGACAAATTTATATTTAGTGAAATAGACCTAAGATGGAAATGGGCTGCAAACCAGCTTGCAGATATGCAGCAACTGTGCATGCCCTATATGAGACAGCCAGTAGGATGTATACAAAGGTATCAGTGAAACCATCAGCTGATGTGGGCTGGGACTGAGAGCAGCTGATCAGACAATACTGTTGGATAACCAGACTTATAAAGTCCTGCCTAAACTAATGCTATGCTCCATTTGTGGAAACTGCTGGCACATGTACTGTATTCTAACAACCTTGTGTCCAAAACATTAATTCCTATTCAACAAAAATGCATTCTCAATTACAGATTGAGGACAACCTATTTTCTCCCCCACAAAATACCTTACAATTTAAAAGGTGGATGAAACCCACATAACGAGACAGGCAGGATGACAGAGGCACAATCCTGGAGATTAGGGTTCAGCTCCTGTGTGGTACCAACTTTCTCCCTCAACTCCTTATTAACATGTAATGCTTTTACTTTTCAGTTTTGTTTGTACTGGATGTTTGGTTAGGGTTGGGCACCAAATCTCGTTGGTTAGTGTTGGGAAATAATCATAGTTTTGGTTAAAAGTACGTCCTTTCATAACACTAATTACAGTATGTTAGAAGCTTCTCCATTTTTTTCACTTTCCAGATAAGAAGAGCATCATTTATTTAGGGAATATCTGTACTTGTTGCCTGTTTTCAGCAATTAAGGCCAATATTTAAGGTTCCAACCATCTTTCATCTTTTTTAAAAAAGAGACACTTTTTAAGGACTCATGAGCATGAGCAGAACCCCATCATGCGGCTTTGGATAGTCTCTTGAAAATTAAATCTTTTACTAAAGGAGCTGTGTCTCAATTTTACAACATCCTGCAAAACTTGAATGGTCCATCTTCAAACTCATTCAGGGTAGACTGGCAGGCAGAATTCAGCACTGAAGTTACTGATGAAGTATGTGAAAAATGTTTGGAAAATATCCACAGTATCTCTTTAAATGCTAGGCATACTCTGAGTCGTCCACTGATTGCACTTCTCTCCCACTAGATTACATAAAATATTCAAAGGTACTTCACCCCTGTGCATAAAATGTTCCACAGAGCCAGGGACTCTATCTCATCAGTTTTTTCAGTTTAATAGATTACAGACTTTCTGAGGTTAAAGTGAAGGATTAGTATGAAGCTCAGGGTGTCTCCCTATCCACACTGAAAAATTCTGCTACACTCCTGGGAATATGGGACACCCCAAACTTTTGGCAGGAAGCTGAAGGAACAATCAGAGAAAAGCAGATACACTGTGTCAAAGAAAGAGGGACTCTTCAGAAAATCCTGCAACCATTCAGAAGCTGACTGAAAAGTTAAAATGAACGGTTAAAAGTCTAATAGAGCAACAGCATTCTAAGATAATGTAAGCACCTTTCAAATGCCATAATGCCATGTAATACAGTAATTTCTTCTTAATGTGAGAAAACACCAGTGTTCTTGAATGTAAAAAAAATGTTTTTATAAAAAAATAAAAAGCCTTTTAATAGTCTTATCCAAAGTTCTTAAAGAAGCAAGTATCTTGGGCAGATATTTCAAAGCATTATCAATATTAGTTTTAATTTCAGTGATCACTGATTCTCCGAGAGATATCAATTCAGGATTCTGTGAGTGTCCTGTCTCTCTCTTTTATCTAACAAAGGTGAACAAAGATCCACATGGGGAGTCAGATAATGCTGTAAAGAGGCAGAACTTGATTGATCCTTTTGTGCGTTACAAACATTATTGCAAAATAATACTATTGATCTGAAGAAGACAGAGGCTGAGTGGAACAAGAAAAATCAGAGCCTTGTGGTCTGCCAGAGGCTGTCATCTAAATGCAAACTACCATTGGCAGTTCCAAGAGGGAGAAAACAAACCTGGCATGATGCCTCACAGTCATACATGTTTTATCAGTTCAGGCCCACAGATGTATACGATAATAACATCAGAAGTTCCCAGCATCAGAGAGGAGGGGGGACTCTTTCATCCTGCACTCTGATTGTTCTTAGGAGGTAAACCTCGCCTGTGGCTGTATTTTTTCAGTCCTACATACACTCACACACATAAACTGTGAAATATATAAATACATTGAGCCCACCCAGAAAACCCTTGAATTTTGATATAGGAGGAAATCTGGTATCCACCTAATTAGTGAGACCTTCACATCAAAGAAAGGTAAAGGCTTGAGTGTTCACACAGGGAAGCTTCATGTGAGCTGAGAGAAAATTATTTTCTCACAAATGAATATTAAAACATGTCAGGTGCTTTGGAACACATTCACCTAGCTGGAGATCTCCAGATTAATTTTAGCCTCAATGAACAGGAATTAGTTAATATATCTACAAATTTATGGCAAAAAATAATTTCTATTTCAACATTTATTAGCCAGGAGCAACAAAAGAGTCCGAAACTGACAGGTGACATCACGGTTACTACTGCTATCTTTCATATACAGTTGTGCTCATAAGTTTACATACCCTGGCAGAATTTGTGATTTTTTTGGCCATTTTTCAGAGAATATGAATGATAATACAAAAACCTTTCTTTCACTCATGGTTAGTGGTTGGGTGAAGCCATTTATTGTCAAACAATTGTGTTTGTCCTTTTTAAAATCATAATAACAAAAACTATCCAAATGACCCTGATCAAAAGTTTACATACCCTAGTTCTTAATACCATGTATTGCCTCCTTTAACATCAATGACAGCTTGAAGTCTTTTGTGGTAGTTGTGGATGAGGCACTTTATTTTCTCAGATGGTAAAGCTGCCCATTCTTCTTGGCAAAATGCCTC